>JAGDQP010057585.1:0-12717 GCA_022664845.1 Lepisma saccharinum | reverse complement strand
GAATGGTTTTCTCGTAAGATTTCACGCAGTAAAACAAAGGACGATGTGCTGAATTTGCTACTGATTACATCGGACCAGCTTGCGAAAAGTACCCGAATGAAAACAGACTAAGTTTTAATTAAAGGCCACCAGACATCACTTGTTCTTAACATATAGTAACAAACCAACGTTAACGAGTAGTACTGAGTCTGATGATTCTACAGATGTTCCTTCGTGTTTCCCTTCTTAACTAACCCTTTACTACGTATTATTTGCCAACAATTTCTATATTAGGTCCTACTGCGCGTCGTTCGAATTGTACAGGTCATCAACATCATTCTGGGATTGAAAAACGCTACAGATATTAAGATAAAATTGTAGTTACTGGCAACGAACTAACAATGCCTTCTTATAAAGTCATTAACTACAGTTAGTAGTTTGATTCTTGATACAAATAGATTTTGAATTCTTAACAATTAGCCAGTTTGAAACATTTCGAATTATCATGATTTTTAGAATTCCGCACGGTTGATAAAATACACCTTGGAAAGAAAGTATCTGGATAGGAAATTAACACTATTTTAAGAATTTATGGACTGTCCATATCGTAAAATATTTAATAACAATAATAAATTATTATATACACAATTCATGTACCGATATTCAAGATATACATAAGAAAAAAAGTCTCAGCCTGTGTTATAGTATTCCCATTGCAGAGGAAAATGTCCGAAGTGATGTAGGAACTCGTTTATTTAACAGGGACAAAGTTCCAGCTTCCGCTATATGGCCCTTCGCTTGAAGCTGTTGAACACACCTGTCCACATATTGTTGGTTGCTGTCAGATGATCCTAACAAATACTCAATCAGCTGACTATATACTCTTGAGCCCACCAACGACGATACCAGGTCCCTCTTCAACATCAAGTTCATTATCTTGTTGTCTACTTGTAACGATGCCTCCTGGAAAAAAAATGTAATATTTATAACAAGAGTGGTATCTACCGCTGTGAATATGTATTCGAGGATAAAGAAAAACCTGACGAACCAAACCCAAACGTATACTTAACCTAACAATTTACAAGTCTCTGGCGTGTAACAACAGCGGAGAAATTTTAAAACAGTGTTGCGGTTTATTATATACCTATTTATTAAACATGACAAAAACTGCATACACACTTAAATTGCATCTCTATGACGGCCTGAATACTGAGCTAAAGCCGCTCAGAAAGGCCTAGCCGGTTCTATTAAATAACCTACTTAAGACGACATTAAAAACCTTACTTTAAGGTGAGTCATAATAGTTTATGCTAGATTAGGTTGTGTGTCTGGTAAACCTTTAAATGTAGCTCTCGGTACCAATCTTGTAGTAAATGGCATATATTAATTAGTAAATTGCCACTAATCAAATCATCTACAAATTATTTCTTGATCAAATCAACATCTTAATACACGATTACGGGTAACTCTGAATTCGCCTTCTATAACATATATAAACCCAATATACAGCGTGTTTCAAACTAACGTTCGACCGCGTTTCAAAACTACAGGCTGCCGAAAGCGTGGGAAAATGAACCTTAGAGCTTCATAATTCTAACACTACGAACAGTAGAGCTGATGCGGCATGGTCCCGTCCAAGACTTCAAATGTGCTCTATTTAAAAACACACATTTCAAAGTTGTACGATGGGTGTGCAACGGATTCCTCAAAGAAAGTAGGTGAAAATCCCGAAATTTTCTGAAGTACACGTACAGATAGTTCGAAATCAGCATGAATTAAAACAATGTCCGTGCGAGTAAAGATAACATACGTCATCAGGCACCGGCATCCAACCGGGAAATGATACTCAATATCTTTGATAAATAAACAAAACGTTCGATGAAAGTGTGTAATTTTTACCGATTGTTATGCAACCACGCACTTTTTTAAAATTTGCTCGGCATATGGAATCTGCTTGAGAAATCGACTTAGCGCACACAAACTACTGTTTCCTGTTGGAAAGTCGTTCATGCTCATTTCGACCCATCTTTACTTCAGAGAATTTCTAAAGATCCCCTACTTCCTTTGGGGAATCCCTTGGACAATTCTGAAATATGCATTCTTGGCTAGTTCAGATTTAAAGTTTTTGGCGGTACCATGCAGCATCAGGTCTACTGTTCATGGTGTCAGCAACCTAACCTCTAAAGTTCATTTTCCTACGTTTTCTTCGGCAGCAGCTCCGAAACGCTGCCAAATTTCCATCCGGTTCACTGGATTTTTTTTTCTTTATTTTTTGGTGTACTATCATCACTCGAAGCTTGTCGGTGTAATTTTAAAACACGCTGCATAGAACAGACATTAATTGAATGTTCATTAATTTCGCCTGGAACTTCGTTAAGAATTCGATAACAACAGCTGATGTATTCCAAATATCAAAAAACGATTAAGCACTTTTATCTTTTGATGTAACTGGCAATTGCTTATTACACTAAAATTTAACACAGTTCACCCCACATTCGTGCTACACAGTAGAATATAAGTCTAAAAAGTAAGCAGGTTTCACCTTAAATCTAAATTTTCGCGGACCATACTACTCGCTGCCTGAAGGAATTTCAGTCAAATTCTACTTCCACGAGGCCACGAACCTTCCGATTTGAGTTTCTGTAGCAGTTTAACAGGTAAGACTAAGGTAAAATGTACGGAAATAAATAAGATCGACCAAATAAATATATATGTACTGACTGACAACGAACGACCTACGCGATCAGAACTTTCCGGATTAGTTAGTTATCTTTTAAGAATGATAATTCACATGCCTTGAAGGAATATAATTATTTTAGTTGTTTACTTAGCCAATACAAAGTGCTGTTTTTTTCTCCCCTAATAGAAGAAAACTACTGCTGCTTACCCTTTCTTCCGTATGTAAAATATCTACAGCTTTACTGTGAAGATTTGAATGTTCGGAGACCAAACACGTAATTAACAGAAGATACAGACTACCAGAATTCTCCACCTCGCTGACAATCTGGTACATGCACTGAAACAAATAAAAAAGAGTACTAACATCTAGATCTTACTAACAAAAAGACGTGGAACAAATGAAATAAAAGGCCTGCGGTGGCTCAATGGTAGAGCGCCCACCTCTGGTGCTTGGGGTCATCGGTTCATCCCTGCTTTGTGATGGACAAATACCGTGTGCATGGTTTTCTCGGGGTTCTCCCATTTGCTCCCACTTTCTTTATTTCACCAATCATCAATCCAGCGTGAGCCAAAGTTACCTAAAGGCTTTAAAATTAAATTTAAAAACAAAACGAACATATATAATTCGTCATGCTAACATGAACTTTCCTTGTACGAGAATCATAAAATTACTGGAAAAAAGTTAATGGCACTATTATCGCTAACAAAATGACTCAGACTTGCCACGCCAGGTAACTGGCGGGATGGTACCTTTAACTTAGGCCCTGGCCTACTTCTTTTCTTTCCCAGTGTTTAGTTGTATTTGATGAAGATGGTGCTAGAACACTTAAACCGTTACGCTGTATTATGTGTTTTTAATAAACGTTTTTAGCGTATACGCCTTGTCAACATATTTTAGTGTACTAATTATGGATACAAGACCTGAACATAATTACATCCAAGAAAAAAATATCTGTCGTCTTACCTCCTCTGAAATTATGTTCCCTGTGAAGAGCTTCTCTAATGTTTCTGCAATATCATCTCTTCTAGTTTCTTGAAAATGAACAGCCTTTTTCACAAGATGCACCCATGGATTATGCTCTGAGTCGCTAAAAGAAGTGGAATGCAACAAATTAGTTTCTTTTTACTAAAACGAAAATTTTCGTGGCACTTATGAACCTTCTACACATAGAACAGAGATTTTTTTACCTACAACTATAAACATTCGTTAAGACTGGCGAATGAAATTTGTTTGAGCAGCGAATTTTATATACTACATTTCTGTATAAGAATATTTTTATTACTGTACTTAGCAACAGTAATGCATTGTCCTAAATGTTAATTATTATTACATGTTCCACAGAATGTTTCGGGCTTACTATATGCCGTCCTCATCAAATGGTTTTATAAAATTATATTTTTATGAGTTGGTGAGAAGGCATGTTGTAGTTGGAAATGATCTTTGTGTTTAGTAATTACAAATACTGAGGATAGTATAAATTGTTGTGCGTAAAATAGTGATTTACGTCCTTTTAGTCCTAAAATTTATTAACTCTAAAACATATATTTGAAAAAGTAATAGCTGGGTGGGAACAAAAAGTTCAAAGGAGTACTGCGCATAAGGGAGTTTTCTGCCCGTTAACCGATTTTAATGAAATTTTACACGTTATATCTAGATCATATGAGAGTTCTAATAATCCAAATCCTATGTCCATGCCACTTCCGGTTATCACGAAAAATGCGTCCAAAAATGACCACTTCCGGATTCTAATTTTTATAGTGTTGTTCAAAATAAATTCTCATATCTCCAGAATGGCTTAAGCTATCAAATCCAAATTTCGTTTGGAAAATACTAATATAATGAGAATGTTGCAGTTTAAACCGAAAGACCATATCTTTAATCGTTTTGGAGATAAAAATTATTTTTCTTATGTAAACGTTCAATTTTACTTATAAAAAATGCACCTTTCCCAGGAAACTTAGTGTTGTTTAACCATGAGCCCCCACTAGTTACAAAACGACACTTCGCTCAAATACTCTCCATCCATATAATGTAGAAGAACATATTCCAAAATCATTTTGTAACTGATGGGGGCTGCTGGTTAGAAGAAACATTTTATACTCTAAAGTTGAGTACCTCACGTGGAAGTATAGGTTTGAAATTCAGCTAAATAAACCATCATATGTCTGAAAGTTCTTATTGGATTTGATAGCTTAAGCCATTCTGGAGATATCAAAATTTATTTTGAACAACACTATACAAATTAGAATCCGGAAGTGGTCCTCGCTTTCCATGATAACCGGAAGTGATATGGACATAGGATTTGGATTATTGGAACTCTCATATGATCTAGTTATTACGTGCCAAATTTCATTAAAATCGGTTGAGGGGCAGAAAACGGTCCTTTTGCGCAGTACTTTTTAGGAAACATGTTAATACTAATGGCAATATAGGATTATTTAAAGAGGTAGGTATAGAGATATTCCAGATTAAAACATTGTCTCGTGTGTGAATCCTTTGCCAAATCCACTCCTTTTCACAGCAAACATTTTACGAAAGTGCAACATTGTAACTTATCTCAATTCAATTCTTTATTTCGAATGCATTAAAAACTAATGCCCTCTAAACGTCTGGATGTCGCAAGTGTTTTTTAAACAAGAACATACCCAATCAACCATAGGAAACCAATAATTATAAAATACATGCTTGTTTACTGTGATCCTTACGTTCCGTAACATCTTATTTACATCTCTCGGACCACACGAGCAAAGACATTCAACCGGCACTACTTAGTTTTCTTTGTGAACTTGATTGCTACTTATTTTCTCCTATAATAAATAAATCACAGTCATATTCGATCCACTACTGGATGAGGCCTCTCCCCGGAGTTAAGAGATTGGTCTACTCCTCCCACGCTGACCAGACGGGCTGGGAGAGGAGAGCCTAAGCCCTCACTGTGATCGCCACTGCCTTTTATTCATAGCAGCTCCCCAATTGTATCACGATGCTGGGTGGGCACCGTTCGACCCACACGCCTTGGAAAAAATCCTTGGCAGCGTCGGGAATCGAACCCGGGACCCCTTAATCCGTAGTCAGCAATGTAACCACTAGACGGTCATTTTCTATATACATAGATAAATTATTCGAAAGCATACCGTACGTACTGGATATCCTACCTGGTTTCCTTAAGCCACAACTGGGACTAAGTTAAGTCCAGAGACGCTACCTTCCAATTCCTTTTCCAACGGATTAAGTTAGATTCCACAATACCCAGATATTCCATTGTAATATCTAACCTTGATCTCCCGTACCTGTACAAATCTTTATTATAAAAGTGTTCAGTAAAATACAGCAGTCACGTTCTTGCATACAATGTGATGACTACTTTGTTTTTTCTTACCATAGTTCTGGACTCTTAAAGTGCGGCCACTGCTGAAGGAGTTCCTTTAAAGTGACAACCTGTTGCCAATTAGAAGATGATGACAGAAGCTTTTGAAACAACTGGAATCGTGACGTTTCACTAGCCAGGTGATTTTCTTCTATATCAAGATCTGGCCAAGCAGACGCTACGATGGCTTGAGTATGGTAATAATGCAGAAGTCCACTGTCCTTTAAATCCATATTCATGCTCTACAAGAAACAAGATCTACTATTAATGTTTACGACTGATAAAAATTTTAATGATAGTATTTTCGTGCTCATAATAAGACATTAGGATTTCTAGTTTGATCGAAATGCACAAAGAAACTACTTAACTTTCTATCACGTATACAATAATATGAAAAAATGTTTTAACATACATACCAGGAATACACCTAAAGCAATAAACAATGATGTAAACACATGTACTGTGGGGGCAAAGTATAACGTCTCCTCTCCCCACACTTCTGTCACCGAGAATGTCTCCAAATATCCCGTGTGTGTGAAGCTATGCACGTATCAACGCTTTATACTACAGTTACCTCAACGAAATTCTGTGTTGCCAAATCATTCTTTTATTTCTACACTTTTAAAACTGGAAATGCGTAAGGAAGACAAGCGCTGTAATGCTGGTAACTGTGCCAACAAGTGGAAGATTGTGGCGCCACTGTAGAGGATGATCGTGTAAGTCAGGCAGTTTTCTTGACGTGTGCGTGAAAAATTGGATCACGTAACATAAACGATTCATTCAAGGTACCATGGCATCTTACCAACGAACTAAAGACCACAAGAGCAAAAGGTCACTTCCAACATGACGCGCTAGCACAAGCAGGTGCATTTACTTCAAACTGTTGGTGGTGACGAGACATAGAGCCCGTAGGTTGATCCAGCCACGAAGCAGATTACAATGGAATCGTGACGTTCGACATCTCCCAGACCGAAAGAAGCTAATTATGCCGCAGGTTCTGGAAAGATTATGGTGACTTTCTTAATGAGCACGGTCACATTGTTGGATTGCTTAAGGCCAGATGACGTCGTCTACGCTACACAATAGTGCGAGTCGCTGACTGCTCCCCGCATAGCTATCAAGAACAATCGGCCTTACAAGCTAAGGGCACTGTTCGTGTACATGTCAACACGAGATTCCATATCTGAAAGCCACAGTCAATATTGTAATGTCTCTGCTGAGTATGCCTTATAATGTACCGATATGTCATCCAGTCTTTGGTTTGGTAAAAAAAGAAGCTTGAATGGAGGTCGGTTCACCTTACATCAGGACATTCAAAATGCGGTGGAACAGTGTTTTGTACAGTAATTGTTATGTTTCTTCGCCGAAGGCATCAAGAAACTGGTTAGTTGCCTTAATGCTGGAGGGAATTATTTCTAAGACTACCTGAGCCCGTGATGCGTGTACAGTGTCCACATTTCATCACATAAACGATAAAAGCGTTTCTCTCTTCTACGTCTCATTTGAAGGTATCTTATAAAGTATACAGATTGGTCGTGGACCAAAATCAGGAATAAATTTGGCGACAATGAGGAAAAAAAATATGGTGGGCACGCTAACTGAAAATTTATCTAAGGAGAACGAGGTACGATTCCATGCAGAGCTGGTTGTACTTTGGGGAAAGACTTTTTAAGTCCGTCGCAAATATCTTAGCGACGAAAGAATTCGTATTATTTGTCAAGTAATGTAATCTTTTGTTTCGCTCTTCGGTAAACTTTGTATTTTGGGCCATTTAAGTAACTAATGACTTCGGCCTGTCTCGATTCTACCTACCAGCTGTTAAGTTTCTAAAATCCACGAACATCCATGCCCCAGTCCGGATTCGAACCAAGAACGTTGGAAACACTGGTCTGAAACTTGATTGTCTCGCTCTTGAATGGTTCATGGCACTCTTAGCTTTTATCAAGTGACTGATACGAGCCGCAAAACTAATGGTCGACAGTCATGTTTCATTCCGTCAGAATGCTGTGATTTTAAATTTCTTGTTAAAAAGGAAACTCATGTCTGAAATTAATCACACACTTCAGTCCGGAAAAAAAACCTGACAACTTGACTATATCCGAAAACCGGGACACTCTCAACATTGAAGACTGACAACCAGAAGTAGTTCTGTTCAAAACTGCATTTGTGCGGATAGCCAGTTTTGTTGTGAATATCCACGTGACTGATGGGTATAAACATAGTATAACGTTGTTAAAAAGCAGCTTACGTTAGGATTTGAATATTAGGGGACGTTCAAGTATTAGATAAGTACATATTTAGCCATTTTAGACCCCCCTAGCATCCCTCTTGCAAGCAAAAATAAGTCCCCTCCCCTTGTGTTTACGCAAGGCTTGTAATTTTTTAATTGTTATTTCGTAGTAAAGAATGTTTCAATCTTAAATTTACACTAATACGTTTTTAAGCACATCTTACGTAATCATTGCTTTGGTCCTCCATTGTCAGATAAAGAAAGAAAAGCTTGAATCTCTCTTCCACCTCGAATGATTACGTAATACTTAAATGACACCTTAACATTTATGGCATATACAGCATAAGAGAGAACACATTTGCTGGACATCTCTTCTACAATCCATTTTCGCAAAAGAAGATGAATATAACCAGTTCTGGTTCTCAGTTCATGATATGATGTTCATGTTCGTAAAATATAAAATAAAGTTCACCGTGAAGAAAAGAATTCGGTCACCAACAATTGCCGGATTTTTAAACATAAATGTATTCTTTTAGGAGTTTGCCTCTTGCATCTTTACCTGTAAGAGTTGTAACGCTTGTAGTCTTATTGAGGGATCGACATCATTATTTGCACATAAAGGCTCTAATTCTTTCCAAAGAGGAGCGTCAGCGAGTAGATTAGCATCTTCATCAACACACTGCTGAACTCGCTTTAATACTGCTTGCAGAAGCGTCGAGGAGTCCTTATTTTCTGGAATTTCTGTCTCAGAATCACTTGACAATCTGCACGGAAACAGAATACAATTGCAAAATCATAGAATAAGATTTAACCATATGAAACATACATACATACAGCGCATCAGGAGAATATTAAGAAAAAAATCAAACAAGTACCCTTGATAGATATAATATGAATCAATTCATTGCATACGATGTATTCTCCTTTTGCAAAAAGTTTAATGGAGTTTTTGAGTACTGACGTAATTTGATACTACATAGCGCCAAAGATGCATAACAAAAGGTCTATTGTTATACAATAGGTGTTTATGAAAAAGAAAAACAGCACTAATAGTTAAATGATTTTGTACTATAGACAACGTAAAAAAATATACACTACCTACCAAAAAGTAATTAATCACCCTGTGACGGCAGGTGATTCACCTCGTTTGGTCGTCACGTGACCTGAACCATGTCTGATGTTTTTCAATGTGCAAGAGAAACAATTTTGAAGAGTACTGCGCGCGGTGCAGGGCTGTCGGATTTCGGTAAGGGTGTGATTGTGGAATGCCAACTTCGTCGGTTGCCTAGCAGGGCAATAACCGTACATTAAACAGTGTGCCAACTGTGCCATTCGTTCTGCGCTAATGGGAGGTGAAGGAACATTGTAGGAATGCCAAACGTTCTTGGCAACCGAAAATTCTTACCAACAGAGATCGCAGAGAAAACTGATACAGTCGAAGGTCACCATTAGACATTAGCAACAGGGGTACCGTTATCACCGGAACATTGCGAACAGAGGCCAAACATCTTGGATATTCAGGCAGAGGAACTGCATATAAGTACCATATCACGAAAACTCGGAGGCTCAAGTGGCGTTTAGATCATCGCAACTGGACACGGGGAACGCCTTCTACAGGAGTCCATAGTGCCCACCAGGTTTGGTGGTGGTGGCATTATGATGTGGGGGTGTTTCACACAATACCCTGTGGAACACTAGTAGTTCGTGGAAGCATGGACGCATAGTCCTCCTGCAAAATTCTAGACAATGAAATGCTTCCAACATTGTGGTGTTTTTATGGAATGGAGATCCCTGTTACTTCCAAAATGACAATGCTAGGAGCCATGTTGCTGTTGCTACTGGTAGTATGAAGAGAACAATGTTCAACGCATACATCTGCCTGCTCAAAGTCCCGACCTCAATTCCATAGAACACCTTTAGGGTGGTTTGGACTGGTGAGAGGTCCCGGGCGATGCGGCCAACTTCCAATGCCCACCGGTCTAGATTTCATAAGAGGAATAGCGGAGTATTTCACAACCTAGTTGAGAGCATGCCGCAAGGACCGCGGCCAAACAGTTTCAGGTAGATGGCCAATTACTTTTTGGTAGATAGTGTATATACACAAACCTATATAACAATAGAAGTTTTTTGTTTCTGTCTGTTACATAAGAATGTATGTTACTTACATCAATCTATATTTAATCTACGCGTCCATTGATTTACACCAAATTTTGCACACATGTGCATTAGGTTCGGATAAGAATAAAACTCTCACTCAAGCTCTTGCTTTTATAAGAGCATTAAATAAAAAAAAAAAGACAGGCATGACATTTCAAATACACAATTGCGGATATTAGCTGGCATCTTATTCAACAGTTTCAGACATCGAATCTCCCGTGCTAAATATCCTAGTACGGAGTAACTATGCACTGTTGAATGTTCTCTTTCTTCACTAATCTGCCACGCGGTACATCACTAAATGGATACCTTTTGTGCCTCAATCCTAACGTTGTGTTTGTGATATTTAATAACCAACGATCAGAAGAAACACAGTGTTGGTGACTGCACAGAACTTCAAAAATCAGATCAGAAACGACCATCCTTCCATCTCAAGGTCGTAACTGGTAAAGAAGCGTAAGGGTACGACGCTGAAATGAAGCAAAAGCAGTCCTCAAAGCCTAACTACAGCAGGTACGGAATACAGTGACGAGGAGGATTTCTCAGACGTGCTTCCAAATGCGGTACAAACGCTGGGATCGTCGTATAGACTCCCAAGGAACGTCTTCAATAAGATAACATGGATTTTATGGGCGGTAACAGCACTATGGCTTATGCCCGTCCCGATACGGGGAAGCTTCTAATCTTTGTTACGTCTAAAACCATGGCTGTTAAGAGAATAAAGCAATAAAATCCAATAAAAATTGAAGGTGTAAAAGGTCTTCAGAAACAACTGATTTGTGTAAAGGACCTGAATAAAAGTTAGTAGAAACTAAAGATGTATATGACCTTTAGTATAACAACTGAAAATGCTGTAAATGGAACTTCTCGAAGACAACGGGGAAGTTTAGAACATTAGACTAACAGTTAGTATACTGCATAAATGTTGTGTGAATAACACCTTGTATTTTGCTCCTTTCATCTCTATATTCAAGAAGTGAATTTCATAGTTTAAAGGACACCATCTTTTCTATTGTTCTTCTTATTTAAATCATGATGCATTATAAAAATACGTCATTTTTTTACTTATTTTTGTGACAGTTACAGATTACTATCAAAGGCCATATTTTACAAGAGTGGTACAGGTCCACGGCTGTAATCCCAATTCCAGATTACTTTTGTACGAATACAGTTTGCAAAGTCATTCACTAAACCGAACGAGTCCTAAACCAATAAAATTTCACTTAGTACATTAACATATCTGACTCCCAGTTGGAAGGTTTTGGGTTCCAAACCAAATGCCGGTCTGAGTACTTACGAACTTTCGCGCAGTTTCATCTACTGAATGATAGAATAATATCTTATTAAAAGAACCAGGGTCGATTTTAGTTACATACTCTACGAACAGCATAAAAAAGGCACCAAATTATGTATACGGACACAAATCAGTATCACGAAAGTAACAATAAATGCAAATTACTTAAACGAACAAATAGACATTTCCTTTTGGCGTAACTGAATCGTGCTGGTTTCGTTTATGATTTATTAAAAAAAATTCAAGTCACTAAATTACATGAATTTGGTTCAACAGCTATGAATTTTGAATTTGTATTTATGGTTTTTAGGGATCTACGGCTCAGACCAGGATAGGGTAGGAAAAAGGATCCGAGAGGAGACGGCCAGGGTCTAAGCTGAAGATACCATCCCGGAATTTGTCTAGTGTGACTAAAGAAAAAACCTCTCGAATGCGACGTCAACGCTCTGCCAACTGAGCTACGGGGTTTGGTGCACTAGCTATGAACTAGCTACCAGACTTGAAAAATCAAGATACACCCATTTTACATGACAGATTTACAATCAAAATCATGTTTCGTGACTTATGCAAGCTTCTTATCATGTACCTAAGCTAAAGAAAACTTAACATAAAATGTTACTTACCTGAGATCCTCAATAGACTCCGAAATGAATTTTCCAAGAACTTGGTCCACGTGAGATATTTGTGACGGGACCAGACTCAAAAATTGTTGAAATGATCCAAACGACAAAGAACTTAAGATAGCTCTTTTGAGAACTTCCTCAATTTGTTCCGTCTCCCCGCAGGACATATCCAATAGCCTAGTAGACCAGAAAAGTTCGTGCCGTGAGAATCATAAGGAATTTCCACATATTTCAAAAATGCATTTTCTTCCATCTTAATTTTAAACACAGAAAAAAAAACCTTATTAACTGGGAATCCATCCCTGTTTCTAACGTTCATTCTGTGAAAATTAACCTTAAACACTGAAGACCACTAAAATTTTTGAAATTTTAAGGTAAAAAAAAAAA
>JAGDQP010057584.1:0-12717 GCA_022664845.1 Lepisma saccharinum | reverse complement strand
CGTTATTTATTACATTTATTCCTCGTACTCCAGTGAATAATATGTTTCAAACTGCATGTGGCGCCACCTATAAAGAGATCTCCGGGTACGACAAATCACTGGAAAAGCGCATTAACTGACCGTCCTTAATGAATTAGAAATATCTCGCTGTTGCGTTATTTAACATTTTCAAGCAAGTAAGACTTGAGTTCTCTTCAAAAGCAGGTGTGTTTTCATACAGATCAGAAAAGCCAGATCAGAAAGGAACCTGTATATAGACCTTATTTTCAACCTGTAAAAGATGTTTGTTTTTTAAATTTATAATATATTATTAATATTGTTCTCAACCTCTTTGTTTTATTCATTTTATTCTTCGTTATCACATTCATTAATTAAATGTTGCCTTCTTCACAAAACGTGTCACATTATGCAACTTTCCTGAAACATGCAATTTGTACTCAATGAACACTGGTATTGTAGTATTAAATACACTTTATGTGGTTTTTCAATAACTTTTTGCGATCACAGTTATCTTTGTAGGTGACAACACTTGCTTTTTGATACATATTATGATTCACTGGACTACGAGGAACAAATAAAATCTAGAACGGTGATTGTAAAAAGAGCAGGCCTCGAAATACAGACCTCCTGATCCTCTAGTGTCCATAGCTTGCACCAGATATATTTTGGCAATCTAATCTTTTACATTATACCATACTCAATGAAACCTAAGATGTGAGAAGTTGGGCTCAACTTCCTCATCAGTTCCAACTATGAGTCCCCCAGCGTCGTTTTATATAGCTGTATTTCTTTCGCCTCAATGATCCAAAATATTGAGAAACTACGTGAAGTATACTTTCCAAAGGATATAGAACCCAGAAATATACTATTTGTTGCACTTTTCACCAAGACGCAGCACAAGATATTGTATGTTTCCAAAAATTCCACAACATTCCCATCCAACATCTATGTTTTTTCGCTTTCATATTAGATGAAGACCCCCCCCAACACCTACAAAATTTCGCTGATTTTCGGCTGAATCAGGTTACCTCATATACTAAGATCTATCCATGTCAATACTAGTGTTTCATGACTGTAGTATAAATGGTTTCGTTTTTCTCATCAGCTCTGAATTGCCCCAGAGCACAAGGACACCTGGCATTCGTCTCAATAACTTCACCTGTATGTTTGGTTACGTTCAGTCGGTCTTAGCCACATTATAAGCATGAAAGCTATCTAAGAGTAAACCTAATTCCATTTAACCACTTGCTGTTTCCATTTCTATAACGTTCTGTATTTTAACACAGCGCACATTAGCTTAAAAAATTCAGTTTGCATCAGTCATATACTGAGCGACCATGGTTCAGCGGTAAAGCGTCGGCTTAGCATTCGGGAGGTCGTGAGTTCAATCCCAACGGCCGACCATCCTAAATCAGAGTCTCAATGTTTTTTTCTCAGTCACACCAGGTGAATGCTGGGATGATATCTTCAACTAAGACCCTGTCCGACACCTTTCCGCATTCTGTACCCTCTCCCATCACGATCTGAGCCTTCGATGGCTAAAGGTCTTAAATAAAATTCAAATTCAAATCATTCGCTGTAATTAATAATATCTTACACAATTATGTACGTGATTCAGCGACTCCATAAGGAGAATACGTGTAGTAATAATATGTCAGATAGTTTCGATATTCGCGACAGAGTGAAACAGATTGATGCTTTGTCACCGCTACTCTTTAACTTGCATTAGAATATATTATTCTAAAAATAAAAGACAAAAAGAGACTAACACTGAATGGATTGAATCAACTGTTCGTATATGCGAATGGTGAAGATTTAATAGAGGACGATATAGATGCACTACAAGAAGTAACACCGATGTCTTAATAGAAGTTTGTGATGAGGTAGGTCTACAGCTGAATGTAAAATAAAATACGTAACAGCTGAAACAATGAGAATGAAGGAGATAGATACATAACATTTGATAATGTGATCCTAGAGAAAGTAAATAAATGTAAATACTTGGGAGCACTATGTAACTAGCAAGAACCTGCTCACTGAAGAAATAAAAAACCGCTTAGCATCGGACAACGTATGTTTCTATTCGGTCCAGAATCCTCTAACCTCGCGATTAATATCAAGAAAGCTGAAATTAAAAATATATAGGACACTTATTCTGCCGTTAATACTTTATGGCTAGGAAAATTGGAGTACGACCCTGGCAGTTTAGCATAAAATACATATGTTTGAAAATAAGGTTTTGAGGAAGGTATAGACGACTGGAGATGACTGGAGAATAGAGGAGACTATATAATGAAGAGCTCCACAGATTGTGTAATTTCTCTGACATTATAAGAATAATGAAATCACGATGGCTAAGATATATCTCGGATGGGGGAAGCTAAGATTATATGGTATTCTATCTTGGTTGGAAAGCCGGAGAGAAAGAGGCCGTTGGGAAGACTGAGACGTCGTTGGGATGACAATATTAGATTTTTGATAGGTAGGTGTTCAAGATGAAAACTGGCTTCATAGTGCCCGAGATAGAGTCCAATGGCGAACGTTTGTTACTGCGGCTTTGAACGTGTGAGTTCCGTAAGCCATAGAGTTAGTTATTATAATACTCGTATAAATAAAGCAAATAAGTCAATAAAGACATTAAAAAAAGGAAATAAAACCAAATCCTATTCTGATAACTTATCCGGCCTTCAGGAATTCGAAGGCCTTTTTGCAATGAATGATGTATATGACTTTGAAAGGTTTAAATTTGACATATGTAAATGATTTTTCGCAAGTGAAGATTTGAGTAAAGAAATTCTAGCCTAATTGCAACGTTATATTTTTTCAAGCATTATATAAATTGTTGGGCTTTCAATTGTATATTCAGAAAATAACATATTGTTTATATGCGGTTGACATACACTTCTTTCACAAATTGAACACAGGATTTGATTCCAAAAACAAGAAAAAGCTTTAACTTTGTCGGGATTTTATTATCTAAAAAGGTTGTTGTCAAGCATATAAATTCTGATTTACTACCCCGAAATCTGTTACGTCATTATTTGTCAAATTATTACGTAATTTGTGATGATGTATCTTCTTGTTTTGGTCTGTCATTCACGCTTCAATTTATGGCTATAATTTTGAAACACCATCCATTATTTAGAATATATTAACATATTAATTCTAATATCTAAATGAACATATTTATTGAGACACATCTACAGCAACCTTCTATTTTAATTTTGCAATTGGTGGTGATATGGAAAGATTGTAATAAAGCAATCGGTATATTTCCACCTATACGACAGAAACGAACCATGCGCTTCAAATAGAGACGTTACTGCAGGCACTTGACAAACATTGACGTGGGATCATATTTCGTGTCTTCTGAAAACTTTTACAGTGTTAAATATTTCCCTTCACCTTATGTGAAAGGCAAGATATTTAACTTTGCTGCATTCTATATCGTTAAGGATGGCTGTACGATGTTAGATTTTTGTGTAGGATACTGTTACCATATATCGTAGTTTAATGTTGTTAGGCCCTTACAAAACAAGAAAAAGTTGACAATATAGGAATTCGTAAAATAATTGCTATTACGATTACAAGGCGTTGCAATTTTACAACTAAATAATTACTATGCGCTTATTCTTACACGTTACTAAATGTTAATATTATTACATTTAAATTCATTATTTGTGATTTAGAAACATTTTTCGCTTTTCCTTATCACCCTCAGTTTTCTACTATTTTTCTTCTTTAATTTTTTATGCACTGCGATTAAGAATTCCCGTCGCAAAAAAGTCGATATTTGGGACTAGAATTTAACGGCTTAATTTATGTAATTAGTCTAATCAAGCTTGATTTATAGCCAAAATAAGATCTCCTCATATTGCTAACTTTCTCTCTGCTTTATTTTTGTCGACAACTATTTATGGAGCAACTATGGACATGGTTACAAGTATTGTATTGGTAAAAAATCAGTCAATAGCAACCGGTAAAACCTGAGCTGGAATAATAAGAAAATAACTGACTTTTGTTTTTAACGTACGAAAGCATAAAACGTACTATACCGATGGCGGAAACAGGTAGTTGTGAAGCACTCAGGAACAGACTGGCAACCGGCAAAAGCTCTTTCCACGAGAGTAAAGATGCAGACAGCCACACCAGAAGCGGAAGATGTCCGCAGGACCCAGGAGGTTGAGAGAAATTGCCGCCGGTCACGCGGTCCGAACATTAGTTCAACGAACCATCGCTCTCTGCGTCCACTCCAGCTCCCATCAATCTTTACCACACGCACTCACACCTGCATCTCCCGTCACGTTCATATCATCAATCTTTGCTCTGTCTTATTTTTTCTCCTTTTCGCCCACCCCTTCACGATTTTTCTATTCACTAAATTTATTTTTCGTATGATAAAAAAATTGGGAAGGAAAAAATGCAATGGAAAATTCGAACCTTCCCTTTTATCAACCGCTATATACGCTCTTCATTAGTTATCATTAACATTTCAACCTGTCATCTTTCGTCCGAGGAAAGAGCACTACTTCTTGTTCTCCCGCAAAAACGGGGACAGTCGTTCAAAGAACATAAAGATCTTTAATCGATGTTCATGTCAAATAATGTCGTAATTCAACGCTAGAAATTTTAGTAACTTTTTCTACCATCAGGAAGATTTGATCAAGGTTCTATTATAATGTGGAAAAGGTAGTAACGAAAGAAGAACTGAGCTCGGTTACTCAGAAATAAAATGTTCGACATTTCTGAAAGTAGTTGGTAGTACTCGGTACTGTGTTGTGACAGAGATAGCTGGCTGGCTACAAATTAGAACTGGTACATCGAATTAAGTTAAGGTAAAATAGAAATATTACAATTTCAGTTTTCGTAGTGTAATTTCATCTCAAATTCTTTCGATAGTTTCGTTCGTCAAACTAACAACTTCTTCAGATTATATACGTAATAATGCATATTTCAAGTTTTTTAGTTTTATTTTACAAACTTGATTTATTTTGAAACTGCAGTTAAAATGATTATAAACTGCAGTTAGCCCAAAGAGGAAGAATTCATGAACACATTCTGTAGAATGGATTCAACCCTAAAACACGGACAAAACTCTCCAGAAAGACCTGTTTCAATAGTTAAAGGAATCAAAGAGTTCAAATTTTGTTCACACATATATTAGCCTATTAAATGTTTCTGGTTAAAATGATCACTTTGGTAAAATAAGTACGTAACATTTATTTATACTGTACTTATTTATTAGAATTTCTAAGTTTAATTCTTATACCAGATATCCAGTTTAGATAGCTAGGTTCCTTTAAATGTAGCACTGTATGTCAGTAGCTTGTTGCTTGACCAACATATATAACTAAATCCAGTTAATAATAATTAAACATAATTAATAATTAACTTCATTGTTTAAAAAGTAGAAATGAATGTGGAGCAATGCCCTCCACTTTTGAAGCTTGCATCCTTTCTGCAGAATCTGCCATTTTAAAGAAGAATGTGATCTATTTAAAAAAAAAAATAACTCGAAAACTTGAACTGCATTCTACGCGTAGCTTAGCACATACAGAAATAATAAAGCAGGTAGAACATTTTACTATTATATATGACTTTGTAGGAATTCAATTCACAGCGGCCATTAAGTCTCAAAATATCCAGAGTTTTCGTCAGTTCATAATGTAAATGCGAGATTGGATCTAGGTTAGAGATCCTGGACGCTAACTTCTCAATTACTAGGGTCATCCTTCATAAAAGTGTTATTTGTAGTAATACGTATATGAAACGTGGTGGCAAAGAACTTTAAAGCATTATGATTAATCCGAGCTTATTCAAAGTATTATATTTTGTATACATTTCGCCATCTTTGAATCCATTGCTGAAATCCAATAAAAAAAACTGTGGCTGTCGTTTCAACCACAACTTTACAGCCAGTTTAACGTCTTCTACATCATCGAAATAATCTCTGCGAAGGTTATTTTTGAAAGGGGCAAACAAGTATAAGTCTGAAGGAGCAACATCAGGACTGTAGGAGAACTGGGGTACGACAGTCCACCCCATTTTGGCAACAGCAGGTGCAGTCTCCATTGAGGCGCAGAGGCGTGCATTATCATGGTGTAACACAACACTATTAAGTGAAATGTCACGACATTTCATCCTGATTGTTTCCTTTAGCTTCTTCATTTATAGCACGTTGACCGCAATGAACTGCATCACACAACAGCATAGACAGTCACATGATGATTGTCTCAAATGAGACCATTCACTCGTTGTATGTTCACATCTGTCGCTGCATTTGTGGGTTGCTCACGCCCTTGTTTTTGAGACACTGAACTTTCCGCCTCTTGCAACTTCTTCATCCAACATTAATGATGTCGATTGTGGCATTTCCGTGCAACGCCACGAGTCTTCTGTGGATCACTGCAGCCTGGTATCCCTCTTTTCCATGAATTAAATCACTGTCCTTTGGTTTTCTCTGTAATCCGTGCTGTTTACTTACGGATTTGGAAGTAAAATATTATCTATATTAGTAAGATAGCATATTACATGGCAGCACAATTTTATAAAAATCAGTTAAAAATTACAGAACTTATGAAGGAGGTTACTTTCAGGATGACCGTTGTACGTACCTGTACAACCACTTTAAGTAAATTAATTAAATAAGTTATATTCAGAAACGTTAAGGCTCCTTTAAAAGTCTAGATAAAAGATATATCAATTTGTATGTTTGAAAGTTTCTTCCTGACTCACAAGTAACACTATTTCAATTGGACAGTCAAACCTACATGGTATATACATTTTTGAAATCAGTATTCACAACTTACTTCATATGTCGGAAAGAAGATACAATCATCCAGTTGTGTGAGATAAATTGACGGAAAAGTTTAGGACACAATTACGTGTGATGTGTAACCTATAAATAGCTTGTACTAGATTCCATGAAGTACTGTTCATTATGATGGTAGGTAGTCACATGACGCTGAAAGTTGCACGTCGTTATACTCATAGGCACCACATGGAGACACTGGTACACATGTCAAATGGGTAGTTTCCGTAGCATGATGCATAAATACTGTGTAAATGTATACGTGGGCATGTAGCCTGACAAATCACGATGATAATGATAAGAAATGAAGAAGTGATTGAAACAGAGGATTTTGACAAGCCAGCTACAGTTAACAACACTTATATTACTACATGCATCTTCCAGCTCAATGGATATTTTCCAAGTATCCCTAGCCTGCTGTATGCATAAGTAGTATCATTAAATAGTCCAGAATCAGAATCGAAGTCTGGCACCTTCCAAAGGTACCAATGGAAAACCTTGGAGTTCCTCCATCGTCTTTACCATTATGTTGCAATGGATCTAATAGTTGTAAGCTGTAGTACTAGCATGGTCACTCATCGAATAAATTAACTATTCGTTTAATTCCTGCAGCTACTATAGGTTACTTACAACCATTGGATCTCCATTTCATTACAATATTGAAGACGATGGAGGGACACTTGTGTGATTTTGTCGTTGTTCATGCCATCAATGTAAATCTTCAAAAACGTTCCAATATTATAAAATGTCTGTTTTTCGCATACAATCAATTAATTTTCGATATATAACCAGCTATGATCCCAAAGGTTTACACCTTTCCATCGGTATGTTTGGAAGATGGCAGCCCTCGATATTGACTCTGGACGGTTTGATATAGTACAGATTACTGTATACACCGCACTAGAAATACTTGGAAAATATCCATGAAGGGGACATCCTCACAAATGATGTCATATCTAGAACAATAATGACGTAAGCTGTGTCGGCTTAGGAAAATGTCCCACACACCTATTTTAGCTATGTATATGACAGACGAATTAAGAAATGATGAGACAAATGTTTCCACCCCGTTTCCATCAATGTAAAAGAAGAAGAAACTTCAGCTTAGATTTATTTTGTCTAATAAAACTTAATAATTGTATATTATGCTATAATTATGCTGAATTCTCGGCACTTCTGATCGTTATATAATATTTGTACTAATGGAATTCATATAAAAGTTCGAAATTTTCTGTTTCTGTCTAATTGTTTATGTTTTCCTAATTTAATAAACTGTTAAACGTTTCAAAAAATACCTAAGTCATATCCAATACATCATTAGAAATAAAAGCTAATGCTTTTAAAATATTTTGATTTTTACCCTATACTGATTTATATTTGGTAATATCGAATTGTAGGTTTTGGGGTGACCTTTTTCAAAATTTTAAAAAAAATGAATGCCTTTTCATACTTTTGTGTGTTTTAGTGTGTGTGTATATATATATTTAAAAAAAATACATAAGTTTGTATGTATGTATTTGTCCTTACGTGAATATTATATCTACCTGAACCCGTTTAAAACAATTTATTTCCCTGTGCTAAAGGCAGAAAAATATTTATTAGGATATATTTGTCTGAGAAGACAAAGAACTTGTCTTTCCCTTACTTTCTTGGACTGTATATCTCACCAACTTTTTCTTTGCAGAAAGTAACTACTAACTTTTGTGAAAGTTTCTATTGGTGACAAACGAATTTTAAAGGAAAAATGAATGTTCTTTGTGGAACTCCTGTTATATGTGTGCTTTATGTGTTAACACGAACAAGGCAAAACGTATGCATATGATGAAAGGCAATTTGGGCACCAGACTATTCGCTTGGAAGGTGATAAAGTATGCAGGGGAGAAGTGTCATTGAAATTGGCTCGTGTTTGGTGGAACTGTTAACGACGAAGGATTGCACTTACCTCGTTGCTGTTCAGCCATTCTCTTTGATGTTCGTGCAAGGCTCTGTACTCATTTTTATATTGTCCCCTGCAGTGGCTATCGATCGAAGTCCCTTGATCTCTGTTGATGAAGCAACCAATACTGATACTACTGCGTACTTCAGGCAAAAAGTTCGGGATACTAAAAAAATGAGATGTGCAATTTACCCTCCAGTTTTCTCTTTTGTTTTTGATCTCTGCTTTTGTACCAATCAAACAGAAAAACATTGTTTATTTATGTGAGAAGAAGTGAAATCTCTTTTCATGAACACATTCAGATTACCCTTTTCTATTGTTTATTTAGCTTACAAGAGAGATTGTGGCCGACACAGAAATGCGCTGGTAACATACGTATGTGATACAATTGGGTCTTGAGAATTATCAAGCAATTTTTTAAATAGCTATCCTAACACAAATATTGTTGTCAATTTACTAAAACACATAAATATATAAAAATTGTTGTAGCGGAATTTTGTTTAATTTATCTCGAGTAATTTTGAGGTTCGTCTTCGAATGATTAAGCCTACTCAGTCATTAGATGTATGCATATAATTACTTGTATTAACCAATATTCAATTTATTCGATGGACTATTCAACAAACATAAACGAAAGATTACTGAGTCTTTTGGGAAATAATTTCCTTTATTTATTCTGAATGTTTCAGTTAACTTTATTTTATCTTCCAGGTAGATGTTTCTCTTAGTATTTTAAATTCTTTCTATCTGTTTTTCTTCTTGGTTTTCTATACACTGAAAAATATATAATATATTTCTTTTATATTGTTTGCACACATCACTCTATAATTATTCGTAGATTATATTGAGAACGTGTTTTAATAATGTGTACGACAATAGTCCAAGTCATGTCATGTTTTTCTGAAGTTGAATTATGCACGTTTCTTGCATCTTTTATTTTCAGAAATACTTCCTGCATACCATTTGTTCACAATATGTATGAGCAACAAACTCCGGCTCACACATTTTCCCATCAAAGTTAAATACCGATGTATAATAAACAAAGTGAATACTTAATTGTTCTCTACGTAGTACAGTTGGTTAGACAAAACGGCTACAGCCTAGAGAACTTGGGCTCTATCCACACTCGGTTGAAATTGTGTAAGTTAATAAATATATTTTAACACTTTTCTTGGTGTATAGAAAGGTCTGAAATAATGATCAGACGAGCAAACACGAACAAGACGCATTAAAACCTGACTGGTTTGAGATATCCAAAAATATCTCCAGAATATAAAGAAAGTCCATTGTTTCACAGTGGAGGTAGATCTACAAGCAATACAATCAAACGTTATAACTAAATTAGTCTTCAAATTCACAATCATTCGTCTGTAGCAACTCTGCACTTCTTGGCAGACAGGCGTTTCATTGTAATCTCCCAAGTTTGGAAAAGCTTTATTTGCAGTAATGGTAACTAAGTAATTTGCGTCACGTTAATTTATCGTAATAATATTTTGATTTGTGCCAATATCTGCTTACAGTTGTCATGTTATATATATCATAGGTATTAGTTATGACGCCGAACATTTCACAGGAGTAGTAGTATTTCTCTTTGCTCGCATTGTTCTTCGCACTAAGACCCTGGGAATATGAAACCCTTCAAGTTTTCTTTCTCTGTCAATAAAGAAATAGTCTTATTAATCCGATCATTTCCACAATGTCGATTAATATCAGAAAGATTAATAATCCATTTTATGATAGTGTATAAACCTACTTATCTTCTTTTCAGAGTGGTTGCACGGATAAATTCTCCTTTAATCTTCAATAAAGTTCTTAAGAATTCTGCTAAAGCGTACGAAGCTTAATGGCACGCTTCTCAACATAGAGGTATATGATTTTAAACGAGAAGATTTCAGAGCTTTCTAGAACGCCGAGTAATTTCAAAAGGAAGATAGAAAGGGTTAGAAAAAATATTGAAGACACGTCACTTGGGCGAGTAGCAAGGTTGAATTCTTGCAATACTTCTTGCTTTTAACTCGAACCAAAGTCATTAATGTTCGGTGCCAAAAGCGAGAGTGCAAAAAGAAGTAAGAAATCGTCCATTTTTTCCTCTGCTTTGCTCTGAAACGTTCCGATTCCCCCCCTTCCCCGCCTTGACATGGTGTTTCGACTCGACGATCTGGAAAACGAAGGAAAAGAAGCAGTAGTCGATGAACTCTAAATGACGTAATTACCTTCCTAAACTTGCCTTACACACTCACTGCCCTCCAACCCGAATTGCTTTCCACCAACGTTCATTAGCTACACTGCCGAAGTCTGCTTGTGTGGAGACCGCAGGACGGAGTTCGAGGAGGACGACTTGCCTGCCACCGGCATTCATGACCGTAAATTTGCTATCGGAACGTCGGTTTGGCAATTTCAACCGTGGAATGGAAGAAGTTAAAAAAGGGAATCCTTAGGTACAAGAATGATTGATGGTGTGACAAGTGCAGGGAAAAATACTTCTCTCTTTCTCAGCTTAACTCTTTACTTCTGCCTAGAAAGTAAATATCTTTGAGTGTTTGGGGAGTAATTTTCCTCACTAACTGTGACGAAGAAGCGACGTTAGATTTAAACTACGTTTGATTTTTGCCTGAATCCATATTACCTTCCATTGCATTTTTTTTCACGCAACAGAACTCTATAAGTAGCATAAAGTTACTTCAGTTTTGTATAGTATTATCGTAGTGTATATTGAGTTCTACCACTAGCTTTTATTTGCCGTAGAGATCAAAAAAGCACAGACAATTGAAGACCTGAATTGGAAAACATCCCAAGTCTATCGGAGTAATTTTTTCAGGAGGAACAAAAACATTATAATTGTGAATGTTTTTATTTTGAAGCGCTTTTTTGTGATTTATCTTATTAATTATGTTTTTTTTTGTCCCTCCTCAAAGTTTCAACTGTGTGGAACAGAAATATCAATGTAAAAAATATGTATATATGTCATTGGGCTTGGGATATTTTTCAATTCAGGGACAATTACTGTAATTAGTTAAATACTGTTACATGTTCAAAGTGTAAATTTGGTTACATTTTGTGTATGTATGAAACGAATTTTATTTTTTAACATACGTTACATATTGTAAGTGTGAATATAGTGTAACAATGTATAAATTTTAAATAGTTGCTAGCTACTTTACATAGTATAAGTTTGTTATGCCACGTAAATACAAACGAATAAGTAGAAAACCCTGACGAAATGTCAAATTCATACATTACTGTCTTTAGAACAAAAAATAGTTTAATTTCTCATATTCTATTTCTTGTTCTTCACGGTGTTCTAGCTATTGTTACAACTTGAAGATATGTACAGAAAATTCTTCCTTCTGCTGAAAAACATCACTAGATGATTCGTTTTTTTTTTTTTTAGCTTTATTGGCAATTCTGAAGGGTTTAGGGAGACACTGCTGAAGGATGCATTTCCTGAAGAAATTCTTTTTAAAGGATACATCAAAAAGTCAGATCCTTCCATGCACACTTATGCACTTGAGCGAGACAGATTGTAGATGGTTGAACCTAGATCCTCCAATTAAGAAAACAATGCAGTCAAGTACCGGCATATGAAGTGTTGCCAGTACAGAAAACATGGAACAATAAAATGTGAAAACGTACTTACACTTCCACGTACGGAGAAAATTAAATAAAAATGTAGACATTTACAGAAAACGACATACTACTAAGTTGTTTCTTTTTTAATAACTTTATCGTTGTTCCTTATGAAAAAAAAAAACATGAAACGTCCGACAGTGCAGTGCAACAAAAGTTGAAAATAGACAAATATCTTGAAATTTTCCTCCCATCTATCATGATTCTTTTGAAAAAGGAATTAACAATGAAAAAAAATTATAGATCCAATTTCTTGTTCAAATTATAATATTCATTAATATTATTATCATTAATGCTCCTTTATACAAGACACTTGTACAATTGCCTTACTACTGTTTGCTTG
>JAGDQP010057583.1:0-12717 GCA_022664845.1 Lepisma saccharinum | reverse complement strand
ATACAAGACAGCAGACCATAATGAGATTCCAGAAACCTGACTTGAATTTGTCAATTTCGAACAAAACCTCATAGCAATTCTGCGGAGAAACGGAATTAAGTATCAATGATGAGGTTACTACCCATCGCAGACAGTTAGTACTGAATTTGGAAGACAAGTGGGAATCCAATTTGGAAGGTTCGGAGCATGTTTATAATCGGACACAACGAAGGATCCGTCCAAGACGCCAACTGGACCTCGCGTTGGACTTCCTAAAGTCTATAAACAACCAACAGATTAAAAATGAGACGGCAAGTCTCGAACGGCAGAGACTACACAAGAGCAACAAGCAGCAGACACCACTATTCAAAAGATCCACTAGAGATATCATAGAGAACCTGTTGGAAATCTAAAAAAAACAATCACAGGAAATAAAACGCATTATAAAATCACCGCTCTTTTCAGAACCATGAAAGCATTTTGAAAAACGAAAACAGTCTTTCACAAATATAGAATCTTATAATAAATGAAGATTCATCTCCAACCAACTGCTCTCACAAGCTGCATAGAGAAAGAAACTAGAAAAGGCAGATGAACAATAAAGAAAAATCTAAATGAATGAAAGAACAATTTAACTATACATGAGATAGAAATCTTAAAGAAGAGATTTTTCGCTCTGCCCTACATCTAAACCGAATACTTAACGCTCAGGAAACCGTGAAACTTTTCACGCATAGCCTGGACAGTCATTACCAGAGTGAACTACGTGAGAAAAAAAAACCAAATTTACAGAAATGGAGATGACAGTCGAAAAATCAAAGGGGGTGCTTTCGAACTTGAAATATGATCCACTGTATCACTGGCAATCTACAGAAGAAGGTGTTACTACTCCTTAAAATCAGAACTAAACTAATAGTGCGAATTCCAAAGTTAGCCGGCCAGTTATATTCGGTCCGTCACGATTCGCCCTTTAGCTGTTAAAATCCACACCCATGCCCCTGGCGTGACTCCAACCACGGACCTTCAAGCCGACGGCCTACCGCCGCAGACCGCTCGGTCAACCGGCCGGCTCTGAGTAAGGCCAACTGATAGTCATTCAAAATTAGAATTCAATAGATGTGAGGTGCAAGTTTCTCTGGTTGGTCGCTACGAGGTATACTGTATCGCTGATAATTGTGATCTACATTCTTATATTTTAGCTTTATCGTGGGGTTCAATAAATTTCATTACATTTAATGTCATTTAAATAAAGAACCTACACGATATTCCACCGATTAAATCTAATCATTTTCTCATGGTAAGTATAGTTTGTAGTACAGCCAAATTTCAACACTACATCAAAGATTCTCTCCTCTCTTTCTCTCTTTTATTTCTCTCCCTCTCTCTCTTTCTCAATGATAATTGTTTGCTTCGTCGAAAATGGTTTGTGAACTATCCACATTAAAGGACAGGTTTACTTTCTCTTGCGGGTGTATCTGAAAATTTAGGGGGGAGTTATGGATGTTACAGGGGTGTAGGGAAATCCCTGCATCTCATATTTAAACACACTTGTGTTACTGAAAAAAACCGCATTCTGTCAATAAACTATCTTGACATGCAAAAGATATCGTTGAGCTTAAATCTACTTATCTACTTTCACACAGTACCTTGACTCTCTTGCCCATCATTCACTCAAGTAAAGAACAGAATTGATATTACAATAACCTTCCCACAATTTTAAACATAGCCCAGCAAAGAAATATCTACCTTTACTTAAATTTCAAAATTACCTTAAAGCTCTACTCTTACATTTCGCGTTTCTCACTCCCCTCAACAATATATCCAGATTATTCTCGAAGTCACGACTGGGTAGAAAATTGATCTCGTCTGAATAACTTCTGTCGAATGAAGAACTTTTTTGGTCTGAATTTGTACTAACATTGGGTGCTGACCTTGATGGTCGGCTCAGAAGCCGGTCCCAAAGTTGTAAATTCAAACTCTGCCCCAGGCATATTTCTGGTGTATTTAAAAACACCGTAACCGTCTAATCAGAACAGCCTATATAAAAAATTAAAGTTTTGCTTTCTAACTTTCAACTCGGAATATTTTACAATGCTCTCTGAAGCTATGAATAAGCGAGCTTTAAGCAAGAATCACAATCAGGAATTGTTACGAATAACTGGGCGAAAAGTTGTCTTAAGAGTATATCTCTAATAAGTACTAAAAAAATAATCTTGGTTAAAACGACCAATAAACAAGATACAAACGTATCTTCCCGGTGACTAACTTTTTTCTTTAAATTGTTAAGTTTAATTAGCAATTTTCCCGCGGTCCAAAGTACTGAGATACCATTATTTACATTCAAAATAACTGAGTAAATGTTTTTTTTTCAACATGATAACTCTGTGTAATATTGAACCCACGTTATCTGAGAAAATCAACCGTACTGCAAACGATCGGACGCACATCTCCGTTTCCCACAAACAGCTGTGAAAGTATGCTTGTCGCCTGTCAATTATACCGTACAGAACTGACCTAAGACAGATTTGATACGCAGTGAGCGGCCAAAATCTAAGGACAACGTTTCGGAGCTTTGCAACAACTTATTAGAGCAGTGTCTGACGTTATGTCTTATTGCCACAACAATTTCAAAGCATTTTCATAGAGAGTACAAGAACATTTCTAAGAACAACACATTTTCACAGCAGTTTGCGATACTGTGCTTTTCTATTGAGTCAAGTAAGTCTTGAATTGCAGGAGTATGTGACAAATTTAGTTCGCTTTCTCAAGGTATTTTTCCGATATTTTAACCTGACAGGTAAGATAGTGAAATATGTTGTTGTTTACTTTTAATGTGTATTGTATGGCAAGCAAAATCTGTTTCACGTATTTTATAATTTCGTAAATGAGTAATTACTTGCATTCAAATATTCTTTTATTTCTACACAAACCATATACAGAGCATTTAATCATGTGGCTGCATAAAGGATAAATTTTAAAAACCATTACAAGACAAAGATTTTTTTGCACAAACGAAAGATAAGCAGTTTCTTAACTACAAACACCCGCGTGTAGTAAGTTTTAGCTATCAATGTATAATATTGCAACATGTTCTTACCATACAAAATGTCGGTTTAAGTAACCACAAAAAGGTGCGCACAATAAGTGTATTTGAACAAAATTCATGATTGAATAATGTAGCTTACAGGGAATTTGTACAAATTTCGTCAACGATTGTTCCGAATCAAAGAACAAAAATTAAAATAATGTAGTTTCTTAAAATATTTTAGCTGAATATTTAAATTTAATTCAATGGAATTTTAAGTTTTCTGTATTATTCACACTAGAGAAAAATTACTTTTAGGGATGAATGAAGATCTACGTAGCTTTCTACGCCACGCAAATAACTAGCAATAAACAACCCTAAAACTACTCATTAACTATTTTAGGGAAGCATGAAATATTAAATACGAAGTTATAAATAAATTATAAAAGGTTATAATTAACGATTTAAATTATTCACTTATATATCTCTTTATCAGTTGTTTCATCTCCAGCATTTGGCTTCCTTTAGCACCAAATTATTGAAACGGAATAGTGATCGTGTTTTAAGGAAAGTGCTTTCGCAATTCTTTTCTACGTTCCACATGTGTACATTTTCCTCTACTTACCAAAATAAACAAACATATATCAAATAAAAACGCTGAATCTTGGTTTGAAAAACAAAATATTTCGCTGTAGGTGCACGGCAATCTTATGTAAGTGATGCGTTTGGTAACTGACTGTACACAAATAAGTATAAAATCAATTTGAATTTATCGATGTCACTTATGCACGTAAGGTTCCGACCGGGATACTGTAAGGAGCAGTATCCAAGAAGAATTATCAAGGGCTTAATTTGAAGATGTCATCTCGGTATTTGCCTGATGTTACTAAGAGATTCCCAAAGACCCTAGAGAAACAGCCCACATAGCACATAATATATAATAGATATCTGAAGAAGGTATAGAGAGCCAGATAACGTCTAAGGTATAATTTCCATAACTATTATACGTCTAATATACATTCAAGATTGATTTTGCAGCTTGCAGTAGTTTTGGTCTATTCATTGATATCCTTTATACGTCTATTAGATATACGTACGTTCCATACGCTACGCGTTTGTCTTTTGTTCATTTAAAGCTTAACGGAAGGCGCTTGTTCTCTGTTTAGTGACTCAGCATCAGCAAACGGTTTTGCGCCAGTTGCCTGCTAGTGGGAAGTTGTGTGATGAAATACTTTTGATATGTCACAATATTTGCTAGAAAAGTGGTCAAAATAAAAGAATAATCTCCAGAAGAAAATAATCAATCAGGTGAGTAATTATAATGTTATTTCTCTATGTTTTAACAGTATGTGTTTATGTTTTAGCCAACCTCGAGAAAATATAACAGTAACTAAAGTTAAAATAACTGAATACGTAACAGAACCATACACTCTCATTACAGTATATTTCAGCAACGAAACACTTATACACTATGTATACTGCGCATGATATTGCATGCATTATAATATCTCTCACATTTAAATATATACCTGGAAATCAATCGGGAAGGGTGTGGAGAACTGGTCCATCCAATGGTGTTAGATTATATTACAGTAATACAGAAACAGCTTAGGCCTACTGCTTAAATAAAAATGCTACTAAATTGTCCTTGTACACGAGAGAAAAATAATTGTTTAACGCTGCAGTGCGTACCAGCTTTATACACTCTTGATGCAAATAGAGAAGGTTTTAGTCAGGGAAGTGGACGGATAAACCAAGCGACCCTAGCTCTGGTAGTAGAGCATTATTTCATATTTGGAAGGGCCTAGGTCCGCTCCCAGCAGAATGCCATTAAGACAAGTTTTTGCAGTCACATGAGGCTGTACTACCGGGACGGTACCTTCAAACTAGGCCCTAGACGACTTCGTTCTAATGCTGTCCCATCTGTGCCAAAGATGCCAAAAAGTCATAAATAAATTTCCAATTTAAACAGATGGGGGAGAGGACAGGTTTTCAAATAACAATTCATTTACGTTGAAAGGTATTGCTTTCCTACAGCTTTGTTATGTTAAAATCTATTTACTGAACATGTTTCTCCCACTGAAATTATTGTCAAAAACTGGTTAACGATGTTCTCCGCACATTTAAAGTGGTACCTTATAAAAAGTGTCTTATAAGCTGGTATGAGTAAATGAATTATACACAACAAAATTAATATTTGGAAATCTTATGCGAAGTGCACCTTCAAACAGACGCCACCAAATTGCTTTGTGTATCATGTGTTTATTCCGAGTCAAGGTCAATGCCACTCAAAGAATGGTTGTCGAACTTGTCGAGTGTCAGTGTGTTCCTACGTGCGAGCGTGGTTTCTTGGTTCTACTTGTGTCGTAGTGTTTTAGCCATTAAAATCCACACCCATTCGAGTTGTTGGCCTACGGCCTTAGACCCCACGGCTACCCGGCAGGTCATATCGCGGTGTTTATTTGCAATAAACTTTCGTGTGGCGGGAATGAATTGAATTTGATTTTATTTACAGTCTTTATGTATTTTAGGCCCAGGGCGGGACAGAGTAGGGAAAGAATATCTTAGAAGAAAGAGCGCCAGGTCACATTTTGGAGGTACCATCCCTGCATTTGCCTCGGACAGGAAAAAAATGTACAGCAAGCCTGTCAGGATTGGCAGCCGCTGAAATCGTTTCCGTCACCTTCCAATTACAAAGCCATCGTTCTACCAACTGAGCTACGACCGCTCGTTGGGGTGGGGGTGGAAGTATAACACCCTGGATAGTTACAGTATGTTACGTTAGGACAGTTAGTTTGATTTACCGTGGTTTTCCTAAACTGGATTTGTTCAGGAAGTGCGTATTGCCAGTGGCTTTCTCAAGATTTTTAAATTAGGGACTTCTAAGTGTGAAATTATATGTTTCTGTCTAGGGTTGATCAAGCTTTATTTTTATAAATTTTATATTAAGGTTGTGAGGCTGAAATCTGGAGGGGTGTGGACGTACCAAGGAATATTTTATCTTTCTAGTACACTGTGTGTTTGGACATGTGAAGAAAGAGTCTCATGCAATTTCAAATTTTGCTTGGTTTAAATTTATGAAAGCATAGTCAGGAAAACATTAAGTTTTGAAATAACAGGCTCTTGACTACATGTTTCTATATTAAATTTACTTCCACAAAATTTATTTCCAGCATTTTGTACGGCCAAATATGAACCTTATAGAGACCCGTTATTTGTTCAAAAGCAAATTAAGATTCTATACACACTATGTTGTTTTCGTTGTTGTTTTGCTGTTTTTAATTTGATCTTCAGATTTTAATTATTTCCTTGGTGAATTTGCTGTTCATTTCTCACTAAAATGTTTATGTTTTAGGTTAAATAGTTTGACATATATGGCTACAATATTGAGAGAAATGTGATTATTTTAGATTCCAGGACCGAAATGGGAGAGTCCCTCATCTCCTCTTCAAATCTCTCACCTCGCTTCAGGTATTTTGCATTTTTTTTATAAAGGTCTGAGAAAATATTGTAATTTTATGAAAATAGCTAGCTTAAATGGTCTTAAATATTGCTTTTTTAGTAAATTTTAAGTATTCGTTATATTCCTTCCTGTAATAATACTTTTTCTTATTAAATATTGTTATTTCAGTTCAGCTTCTTCAGATTGACGGCGTGACGACAAATGACAGTGTGAAACTAGTGCTTTGGAGACTTCTTATCAATGAGGTTCCTCAAGAATTCAGCTGGAAAGGAAGAAAGAGGAAGAAAAAGCAATGGAAAGCGGACATCATTAAAATTATGTTCGGTGAGTGTTTTATAATTAATTGTAAAGTAATATTATCATATTTTAGTAATGCTTTTGCATAATAGAGTAATATATGAGCGACTTGAGTTACCGCCCATATCTTATCTTATGAGCGACTTGGAGAACAATATGGTAAACACCAACATAATTTTTCACTGTGTATCGAAAAGTGAATGCAGTCATGTTTAAATCTTGAAAAATTTTTGGGAAAAGTTTTCTTCAGATATACTAATAATCATTTGACTTTTTTTTTATAATTATTTTCGCTTATTAAGATGCATTTGACTTTTCTTTTCGTACTATTTAAAAAAAAAGATTATGTCTTTTACTGTTTGTGCCCTCGAGTCACTCTCGAAAACTGAAGCAAGCACCCTATTAATTTAGCAACAACATTGACCTCTGTCTAAAAGCGATACTGGACTGATTGATGCCATTAAAGCTTTAAAGAATATGTGAAGCCAGCGAGCAGAGAGGACATTTAGTCTCGATCGTCCACTTGCAGTATAAACCAATATGGGTCAAATTTTTAGTTTCTTACGCTTTTTATCGTTGTGGGACCCGTTTTTTGTTTGTCTTAATTATTGCAAGAAATATTAATATGATTTACAGCAAGCACTATTATATGCACAGTCCGGTACATGCATAGCTTAAGATTTAAAACAATTAAAAGCGGGGTCTCACAGCGATAAGAAGCGTAAAAAACATTAAAAGCGTAAAAAAGCGTTAAAACTGAAAATTTGGTCCATATTGGATTAGACTGGAAGTGGACGATCGAGGTAAATGTTTGCTCTGCATCTATCATTCGATGCTAGCCGATTACTTAAGTATCGTAACGTAGTGCTCGATGACCAAGAGTAACACTATTGTATAATATCAAAATAACTTACGATATAAAATGTCCCTTGAAACAACTTGAGGACAGAAGAATAAAATTGGCTATTTCTTCCTCCTCCTTAGTTCTAGGTGGAGCTTCAGATATACCATCTGAATTTTTCTTTTATCGTTTCCAACCATACACACAAAGCAGTATTCAAAATTTTCAAATACTTCTTTTTTTTCTGACGCGCTATACTACCAAGTGACTAACAACGAATTATTAGCATTTTCAGTTACTCGTTAGTATAGCGAAACCCACTTCAAAAAACGTTTCTAAATACGGCTGAAAATTTAATAATGTTTACGATGTATTACATTGACGTAACTAGTGTGGGATTAGGGGAACCAGGCCACCTTTGTTATTAATGCTCCCCTTAGAGCTGATTACCCGTACTCTGACATTAAAAAATGATATGTATAAATAAAAATAATTACAACGCCAGGTCATACAGCATTTTTTTCTTTCTTTTTTAAGGTTGGAAGCAATATTAATGGTAAGGGAGGAGTTTATTTAGATTGTCTTTCGTGCAATAACTAAGAAACTGGGAACTTAGTAATCTGTTAACTGGGTAGATGTCTGACCTTTAATGTAGGCCTAATCAATTTTCTCTTTATAATGTAGCAATTTATTGAATAACTGTTCAGAAAATTCATTAGTTGAAGCAACTTTTCGTAAATATTACAGTACCTTTCGTAACTGGCAGCAGAGCAAAGAAATTTAATTAAGATATCAACAGACCAGATAGCTGGATCGCCTACTGTCTAATCTAATATGGACCAAATTTTAAATTCTAAATCATGTTTTTCACGCTTGTCATTACTATGTTACCCGCTTTTGATTTGTATCACTTCTTGACTTATGAGCAGAGACGGCGCCAGGATCAAAATGCAGGGGGGGGGGTTGTATACGTTATATGTATACAAACAATACTGATATAACTGAGAGGTACAAGGGGGCTAAGATAAATTTGGGGGCATTTTCTCGTACCCCTACATTTTTCAGTGATAACCAGTGGTGTAGGGGAAGGGGGCCCTTGCTTCAGAGATAATTTGTTACAATATGAGTATGGCAAATACCGTGTACATTAACGTGTGTGTATCTTTGCAGTATAGCAATAATAGCATTAATGTCACTCTTACTACAAGAATAATCAACCGTACTTGTGAGCAAAACCCTAGCCAGGAAATAAATTTTATTATTTTCACTAAGAAAGACTCTGTCGAAACTCCTTAAATTGTTGTGGCTTTTAATTAGACAATTAACACGAAGTACCCCTATAGTGTAAAACTTCAGACTCATCTCCGGCCTGGGCCAAAGATGACAAAAGGCCTTTAATAAATCCAGACCTACCGATTTAGTCTGTCACAGAATAGAACATTACATAATATATACTTTCTACGTAAAATAAAATATGTGCTAAAAATAAATAGAAATTATTTTATATGATAGAAATATGATATAGTAAGTGATGAGGATACGCATTCAAAAGTTCGAAAAATGGGCAAAAATTAAGAGGAATGCCACGCTACACGCACTGACGAATGTCTGCCAAATGTATGACAAATATCTAACTAGACATGTTTTATAAATGTGGCATACGTATAAGGGTAGGGCATATAAACCTGGAGTATACGTCTAATATATGTTTTCTAGCTTAATTTTATATATATATATTAGATGTATTGAACGTCTAAATCAATTAAGAAATGTCTACCAAATGTATAACAAATATCTAGGTAGACGTGTATTATACATGTGGCATACGTATAAGGGTAGGACATATAAACGTGAAATATACGTCTAGTATATGTATTTTAGTTTAATTTTTCATATCAATTAGATGTATTGAACGTCTAAATCATACCTCTATTATACGTATATTATACGTGTTTGTGCTATGTGGGAGTCTGGCTTCTGGTATAAACCAGTAAATTTTGGACAGTACAACAAACCCTATAATAACCAGAGCGACGATAACATATTTAGAACATACGACTTATATAGATTCAGATCAACAGTTATATCTAGTTATGGCAAGAAACAAGAATAAATAAAAATTAGAGAAATTAACATTTTTTTGCGGAGAGAAGGGTTTTCTCGTGTACTGACGTTCACCAAGCGTACTTACTTAGCAAATAAAACTCGGTCAAGGCAATTAGGCAACTTTTCACTGCAGTTCCGCATCATGAATAATCATTACATAAGACGAGCAAAAACGAGTGATTATATTGTAATATTCAATACATAGAGTACAAAAAATAAATATGAATTATTAATAAGTCTAACTTAATTTAAAAAATAATAATAAATCATACCTTGAATATTCCTGGTGTAAGTTTGAATCATACATCTCTGCCTTTTCAAATGCTGTGTTGTAATTTTCTAGGCTTTCATTTCCAGAGTTTTGACCAAGCTTAGAAATCGCTCCACATATGTTACTCGAAGTTCTTTGAAATTTAATATCCGTTAATGCTGTCTCACATCCTTCCGACTGGATGTCTTCACAAGTGCATACAGACGATCCATTAACAGTCGATGCATGGGTGTTAGGTGATTTCGATATTTCTGGGCACTTTTGAGAAGCCTTCTCATTTATGTGTTTAACACAGTTTTCTTCTACATTCACACACTTTCGGGTTGTTGTATTTTCATTTGCAAGAGGAAGCACACTTGGAGGAGACGTTTGCCCCCCACACACTTCGCTTTTAACATGTTTCATATTTTTACTGCAAACTGAAATTTGTTGAGCACTATCAATATTTTTGTTCATGTTGACAATATCGGCATTATTAGGTAAAGACAAGCGTTCGCAAAGGACAACTGCTTTCTTCATACTATATAATGCTTTCTCCTCCTTTATGCTTGCAAAAGTAGTATTCACGTTTAAACCGTCAACACATGACAGTCCCTCAGAGAGAACAAATGGTATCTTTAAAAGAGCCATGCTATATTTAGAAGAAATTTTGTAGTCAGTTGAAGCACTCATAACTTGCAGTTCCCAAATGGCAGATAAATTTATCTAAACGTAGAATAATCACCCAGTAATCGGACAATATTCCTCAAATGTTTGTCACTTTTGGGGGACTACTTTTTCAGGAACCAATAGGAAATTTTGTTCTAGAAGCGTTCCAAAATTATACTGTATAATGCCGATATATTTCACGTAGAGCTTCCGAGAAGAACCAAAAAATAAATATAAACATCATATTAATTTTCCTGAAAAAGGAAAATAGACAAATCATTAGCAATATATACATTAAAAACTTATTAAAATCTCGCTAACAATAGAGGCATGCATTACGACTATATTTTATATACAGAATTATGCTTTTCATTATCTACTATAAATGGAAATAAGTATGTTCTACCGCTGCATTCAATAAAGAACAAAATGTTCAAGCAAAGATGCCAAGTTCCAACAAATATTTTTTCTAGCATTTAAGGCGAATATAAAGCAACGATCACTAGCAGAAGATGGCAGCACTACCTGTGTTTACATCTAATGTATTTTTCCGTTGCATCAAACTGCAGTGCTCTTCCTGCAAATCCAAAAATAGAGAGTTCGAACTTTCGGAGAAGAAAGTTCACCAACATTTCAAGAATACGACCGATATATAATTATTTTGTCGTTTTTCTTCATTGTTGAAATTGATTGATTATTGCTGTGAATCAATCAAAGCTACAGAAATGAAACTCTTTCAGTAATAAACAAAAGAGGAAATAAAAAACCTGCACCAATTAAACTTTTGAAATGATTCTGAACTTCCTTTTCAGATATATTGCATTCCTTATCTAAGAGTGCTTTTGTACATTTTTGAACGTAAAAACGTTTATTTTTTGTAAACCTAAACCACAAATGAATTAGGTGTGTTAAGTAGTGAATATTGGTGATGAAAAGGCAAAAAAAAAAAGGATTTTGTCAATCAAAACATCTTTTTTTCTCTCGTGGATTTTTTATTCTTCTTTTTTGTTGGAAAATTTGTTTCTTTTTTTTTTAGACTCTAATGCTCTAGTACCATGATGTCTCAAGCTCGAAAATTCATTTTCCCACCCTTTCGGAAGTCTATTGCGTTGAAATGAACCATTTATCTTTTTTCTCTCATTTCAGGTCAGAAATCCCGTGAAATGCTTTTGTCGGTGTTATTTTACCTGCTTTTTTTTTTACCAAAAGCAAGCCGTAACGTCAAATTTTACATGAGAAGATAAAAAATTTACTCGTGCACAAATTTATTTCCAGCCGAGTGGTCTTCGAAATGATAAAAAAATTGAAACAATATGCAATTTAAAAAACTTAAACGCGTAAGTGTAAAAAATACTTGTTTTACGAGAAATTTAATTTACTAGAAAATCATAATCACCATAATTATTCGAAATTTTGTATAATCTCTTTCTTAGTGTTTTAAAAAGAAACGGAAAAATTCAGTGCCGCTAAAAGAGGAAAAACTCGTTTTATTTTTCGTGCTACCTTATAAAAGAACGTTTTTTTTTTTCAATATTATGGGCTCCCTGACATCAATTTATGATCAATGAATTAGTTAAAATCTTAGTTGATGTTCAAAACATATATTTAGAAAAATATCTGCAATGGGAATGCAACTGACAAAGATTTCAATCCAAATGTAAGTTTGCTGGGTTTGAGCCAAAGACGCCTAAGAGCCAGAATGGAACAGAACGTCTCTCATGTACAAAGGTTCTAATGAGATATATTGCATTCCGAATGTAAATTGAAAGATTTTTGTAAATTTTTTAACGTAAGAACATTTAATTGTAGTAAACCTAAACAACAAATGCATTAGATGTGATAATTAATTAATATTGGTAATGGAAAAGCAAAAAAAAAAAAAAAACGATTTCGTCAATAAAATCTGTTTTTTTTCTAGTGGAAAAAAATCATGTTTTTTTATCGAAAATTTCCGTTTTTTTCCCGGTCTTTAAAATACCACTCTTTCTAGATTTCGGTCTCATGTCCTCTTCGGACTGTAGTCTATTGCTGGGTGGCGTAGATGACCCTTCTCTGTCGTGTACAACGGCGCTAATGAGATATATTGC
>JAGDQP010057582.1:0-12718 GCA_022664845.1 Lepisma saccharinum | reverse complement strand
CATGTACATTCAAAATATTTCATTCTCAATATCATTTACATATAAAATTTACCAAATAAAAATATAAATAAATGATTTTTTCTGTCTTAGCGACAGCGTGGAGACAAATCTTTTTGACAATTGTATGATATCAAGTTCAAGAGGTCATCAGGCGCTGGCTTTTACTGAGAAGGAACAGGTTGAAGATAATTTCCTTCTTTCTTCCAACCCCACTCAGTTGGATATAGTTTCACACCTCTCCACTCTTGTATCTGGTAATAGGTCCTGAATGAATGTTCCCTTGTGTCAGCAGATGTTGGAGGTAGCTGAGCAAGATTGAAATCGGCATTAACTGCAAGACGTTTTATAATTCTCATATACATTAAATATATCTTCTTATCTAATGTGTCATTAGAATGTCCTGGGTACATTGAAGATAAAAATTCCTCTCCTGCAGCGGCAATTATATTATGACAGGCAACCGAACTCTTGAAAACCTCCACTGTTCTTTGTAATGAAACCGTTTGTGTCCATTTTTTGAAAGGTTTACTTTTTCCCAACTTGCAGAAGTCGTATCACAACAAGTGATCGCTTAAAGGAAAAGAATATATTGGTGAACTGTCCCTAATGATTCCTGCAGAAGTTTGGAGCTAAATATCTTTTTGGGGATTAAATTGGTCCAGGTATTAAATAGAAAACATTTTTTTCTTTAGGTATGAGGGCAATGAGAAGTACCAGCAGATCTGTATCTTGGCCAACAACTATCGAACACCCTCCGCTTTTTGTAATTTCTTCTGCTCTTTTTATAATTAATACGTCGGCATCACCAGTAGCCTGATAAACAGCCACACCAACTTCGTGTAAGTATGTAGTGAGCAGATTTATAAGACCTGATTTGTTATTAGCATTTGTAAGAAACAGATTAGGTGCCACAGCACATTTGTTTCCTTTTTCAACTACTATATCTGGACTTGTCCCTCTGGCTGAACGACGAATGTATTCCAAGTATTTTGTTGAGAACTATACATACCCATCAAACACCACTGCTGAATTGCTACCGTATTTTTCAATAACGAAGAGAACAAAATTTTTACAAATGTCATCAAAGGTATCTGTTCCTGCCCAAGGTAATTTGTGAAGCAAGTATCTACCATCGATTATGTAGATTGGATTTGACGGTAACTCAATGTCAGGCTGTAAAAGTTTTATCAGCGCTGATTTAGTTCCTTTCCACAATATATGTTCATCAAATAAAGCACGTGGAAGAGCTGATAACTTATATCTTAGATAAGTTGCAAGTTTTTCATCGCTTTTGATAATGCAAATCATGCGATAGAATAGCTAATTTGAGTTAACATTTTCTAACCTTTCTCCAATAAATAAACCATTATTTGCACTAGCAAGTGACACTACTTTATTTTTTCGTGATAAACTTACGTCACTGTAAGGTTTTCCCTCCAATAAAGCAACATATTTTTTGCCTTCTTCTAAGGCATTGTCACAGTTTACTTTTTCACTTGCAATAACACAAGTAGTTAGAGATACAAGGAGCACGGTGTTCCTTTGGAAAGGGTTGTGTAGCCGAAGCCAATCAACAAATGCTTCAATATCTTTCATATCTCTAATTTGGCGTGACTTCCTTAATTCAACATGTTGTTCTGACTGAAACGAAGAAACATCTGCAAATTTCTCCACTGCGTGTATAACGTTGGCAGTCAATGGGGCGGACTGCACCCACTTTCTTAGTGTCGAGTTTGTAATTCCTCTCCCATGGATAAATCCACCACTAGTCTTGATATCTCTCATGAAAGTCTGCTCAATACACATGTCACTCCATGTTCCTGACCAAAACTTATTATTCCGCCTTATAGTAAAATATCCTTGTTTTATGAATTTCTCTAATTCTTCAGACGGAAGCTGGGCCTTTAACTCCTTCATTTGCTGTAGATATAATGCCACATATTTCCCATAAATAATATGTCCAGCAGCATGCAAGTATGGAAGCATTTGTTGGACACTGTATAAATGTAGGTCCCAATCACCTGATCTCTCTGCTCTTATAAAAAGACGGATTATATCTACTAACTTGAAATATTGAGCGGAAAGTTTTCCTGTGCGACTAGCTTTACTTGCTTCATCCAGTTTTGTGTGTACTGCAGACAAGAACTCTGTAAGAACGGTAGATTTCACAGCAGTTCGAGTATCAGTTTCATTGCTCACCAAAGAGTTATATAATTCAATGATTTCAGTTTTATGTTGTGCTATGAAGGGTAAATCATCAAAGAGAATGAATGCTATGGCCGTCTGAGTAAGAAAGTGAGCACGAAGAGCACGGGAAAAGCTACGAGCTCTTTTCATATGAGATACTGTATTATTTGCATACACTGAACACCAAAGTTCCTCTAGTCAACTTCCATCCATTATGGTTCCCATAGCTCATAAAAAGGACATTAAAAGATGAAAACCTCCAAGTGTAACAATTACTTTCTTTAGAGGGCTTTCTGGGCTGGCTGATGAGACAATGCTGACGGCTTTGGCATACAGTGGCTGGTCAAAAGTAACCATAATCTTATACTGACCTTGCTGAGCACATACATCTGCAGATAAAGAAAGAGCTGTAAATATTGTTGGTGGGTTACTGGGATTGAAATTGATAAATCAAATGGGCAACACTGCTGATTGGAAAGAGTCTCTTTCTTGAAAAATGTGTTCCATAAATCCATTCCAACCGGGACAGGGGATTAATTCTGTCCATGGTCTGCTGGTAGCAATCAAGTTTAACAACAGAGTATCATTTACACTTTGTGTAGCTAATGGGTACTTGTAAACGTTATCTGCAACAATGTTTGACAATGCAGAAGACAAATTAGAGGCTTCATATGATTTAATCTTGAGAGTCCCAAGAGGTGAAATATCAGAGGCTTTGTGCGTTGTTGATGGACGTGGAACATTATTATCAGTTTGAACTGCAGAACCAGGAGTAACAAATTGGACTCCTCCCAATGCATGAAATGTGTTCTTGCCGTCTAGGGTTCTGATATTAAAGTCAGCGTTGTCAACTGCCATCTGAATGTAGCCTTCATGATATATTCTTGGCGGGTCACTGGTTGACACAGATGCTTCGTACCGGAGTGTTTCTGAATATGAGGCACACGTACCTAAACTAGAAAGCATATCTAGCAATGCTCTAGACTGATATCGCCTATGAAGAGTAACACTCAAGACCAAGAGGCAAAGGTGACAAAAAGAAAAGTGGAGATAATTGCATGCTGAATACACACAGATTTCCTTTCTTCTTCTTTTTTATCTCTTTTCATACTTCCTGTATCAGACCCCAAGATTATTCCATCAATAAGGTTTTTCAGAGTCTCCGGAACTAAATCATTTCCCCCCGACTGGATATCATGGCAAGAAGGGTAATTGATCACACTGTATGCATTTAACCTGATATCCTCTCTGATTAATTGAGCTGCAGTTTGAATTATTCGCCTTTTCTTCGCTTCTGCATTACTCTTCCTTTCTGTGTACCATTTGTCATAATTAATTTTATTTGCTGATCCAGAAAACGAATCCACACATTTGTGGCCTTGCATTTCAGTAAAAATTTCTCCCATATTCTTTTTTCAGTCTATACTTTAAATATCTTTAAATATTTTTCCGTGTATGAACTTTTAGATTGGTCAAAATCAGAAAGTACGGTGAGCAGTTCAGATATTGAAAATTGACAGTCATCATTTTGCTCAAGCCAATTCTAAAGTTTATAAAAAGCTTCAGACTTACCAAGATCTTCTGACTTTCTATGTTGCGTTGCTTCACCTGGAAAAGACCCCCCTATTCTACAGATCAAGTGAAACACCTGCGGTGATAGCGCGCCTCTTCTGCCACTAAATAACTCACTGTGCTAGTCCTAATAAGGACCTGCTCACCCCAAATGTCTTTTCGTTTTTCTGCTGTTGTTCTTATATTCTGAATAACAGGTAACGTAGTCACTAAACTTACAAGTTCACGAATTATGTTCCTTAAATCATTGTCAATCAACTTTTCACAAAACAAACAATGCGTTTTAAAATAGTTCTGGGAACGTGATATTCTACTACTTTGTTGTGCATTTTCACTGTTTCCAGTTCCAATACGACGAGTGTAATCTTTTCTACAACTAGTATGAGCTGTAACTTTTTCACAATGTTCAAGGACTTCATCAAGACCATCCTTTATCTTCTTACTAAATGTATTAATTGTTTGTAATCCCTTTTCACCAATACTCACAGAAGTATCATCGATGACTTTGCTGCCTAAATTGTTTATACAGAACACACACTCAGTCATTTTTAATCTAAAAAGTAACACATAACCACAAACAACATGTTATAAACATGCACTTACTGATTTATTCACATCAGCAGCAGACGATATTAAAACAATGTTACCAGTTCCTTATGAAACATGTTGATATTTGTTTTCTTTGAAGTTACTATTGAAAAGTATTGTCTTCATTTCTTACTTTTCATGGCTATTAGTGGAAAATCTCACTTAAGGTTAACAAAGATTCATATAGCTTCATTTATTTCAAGTCAATGCAATGTAATGTCTTTATGAATACGTGCATGTTAAATTATACGTAGCTAACGGAAAGTGGAGCCCTTCATTACCCTGTTCAAAGTAATGTATCCCAAAGAGTGGCGTACATAAGCGTAACTAGAGGGGGGGCTGGGGGTGGACAGGATGCCCCAGAACACAGTTGGCTCTCCCCATAATATCATTATAATACCATGTGATCATTGAAAAATCCTTTCAATTCTCACAAGTAAGGGGCCATGACTCCCCTAGAAACATTTCTAGTTACGCTAATGGTGGCGTAGACAGGATTTCATTTCGGGGAGGGTCCGGGGTCCTCCCCATAAATATTTCTGACAAACGTGATTTTAGGCTTTAACAACTTTTAAAAATTTCGGGGGTCCAGACCCCTGCACCCTTCCCCAGGCTACCCCACTGGTCCCGATCTGTAACCAGAAAATCTTGTCATAAGTAAAGATATTATTGAATCTATCCAAAACATTGCAGCGAATTCCTCGAAATTTGTAAACTATTGAATCTCATACTACCACTGTTGTTGGTGTCACGGAAAATTATACATTACACCTTCCATTACATAAAAGCCATTAGCTACGTTAGTTTTAAAGAGACAGCAATGATACATACCTCATTGGTAAGCTCTTGAAGTACCCAATAATGATTTTTTCAGGTTGTCTTTTGGTTTTCGTAGCGGTTACGAAAGTGTTTGACCTTAAACATAAAAAACAGATTTGAGAATATTCATTTTTTTCCTTCATAACGCCATATTTTAAAATGGCGGCAACAAATAAAAACACTTTATCCCAGAAAACACTTTCCAATGTGTTCTCTCAAAAATGGCGCAAGAAACAAGCTCATATCTTTCAATGTCTTGTTGTTATAATAGTTTGAAATTTGAGAGACGAGTTCGGCTGGCAGCCATATTGATGACATCATATCTCGGTTTCCTCAAATGGGATTCCTTGGGACTTTTACCATGTTCATATATAGGTATGAATGAAATTTTCATACATATAGAATTGATGCTGAAATTTTCAGCTTGTTATTCCAAATTTCCACCTTTAACCAAATTTGGAGCTAATTTTACTGGACTAAAATAGTTATTGATGTCTACAGATGAAAACGTAGAAATCAATAATACTAGTAGTGTAAGTACTAATGTTTGTTTTGATATTTCTAATGCAAATTAACTTAACCCACCATCGGTCGTAATATTTTTAACGCGATCGGTCGGTTGTGAGGGAATCCCTCACTTTTGTTTTATTTCGTTTCTGAATTTTTAAAACTTTGTCCACTGCCCTCACACGTAAAAAATGTGCGTTTATGTTATTATTTTGGTTATAATTTTGTAATTTCAGTTGATGTTTTGGACTATAAAACCTTTTTTCGTTAGTAACACTAAAATCTATTTGAAGAGTTATTAAAACATATGGAAAGTGAAGTAAATTCATATTATCAACTTGTATTTGTGTTCGCTATTTAACATCCAAAGGAAAATACACAGGAAACACATCTGTGAAAATTATTGGAAACGGAAATAATGGCTAACATTTAGTAGTTGCTCCCCGCATTTTCTCAAAGGTAAACACACGAAAACATTACAATTACCATTTTGTTTCATTACTTTACAATACTTAACACTGTTTTAGGTTAGATTTGGTTAGGTTAGATCAGTTTAGGATAAGTTAGGTTTGTATTTGTAGCAGGAAGTCATGTGCTATGGTCTTGGTGTCCTGTCATTGCAGATCGAACAGAAGATTCGACAGAAGATCGAAAAAAAACACAAACGTGATAGGTCGGTTGTGAGAGATGCTCTCACAAACGGAATAGGTCTATCATTATCACGGCTCGGATTCACACTGCGTACGTGACAGGTCGCTGATAACTTTACTGACCACGCACAGTATTCCAGTCTCTAGCTAGGCGGCAGCACAAATCAATAGGACAAAGTTTTACAAATACAGAAACGAAATAAAATCAAAAGTGAGGGATTCCCTCACAACCGACCGATGGTGGGTTAAATTTCAAATACATGAAGTCAGTTATGCGATATTGATTGGCGCTCCCCTGCATCATCCTTAAAATTTTTGCTGAGTAGATTTTGTCTGGCGTTTCAAATGGCGATTTTTCATATTTCATTTTTAAGTGCGCCCCTGTGAAAGTTGACCCAGGTCCCGGACCTAGGGGATCTGGTGGACCTTGATCATTACAAATAAGACACATTGATAAACTTTACGCTTGAGACACAATGGTAGTTTGCTTTTGAAAATAAAGTGTAGTCTTCCAAACGAGCTCCACGCCATTTTACATCTACTATTTATTTCATCAGTCAACTTGGCATTCGATGTCTTGGGCTGGCATTTTGGTTGAGATTACGAGAAGATAGTGGAAGGTAGATGTATTTTATTTTAACATATATTTTTGAATTAGACTCTGAAATTATATATTATAGCCACACTGAAAAACAAGATGAAATTAAGATAATTGCAATGCATTTAGAACTTGTTAAAAATTTATTGCGCAGGTGTGGTAAGCTTTAATCTTTCATAGCTGTACATACTAATTATGGTATGTAGGCAACTATGACAAAAGTTAAGTACCAGGTGTATGAATAAGTAGTTTCCGGTTTACCTAAGAGATGGCGCCAGCGAAAAGTACGAAGTGTATTCATTTGACACATACGTCATTTTGTTCGTCTGACATTAAACTACAAACACACACAAGTTGAGTCCGCCAAACACTAGCGTCTTTGTTTTATCGTTCAGTGATCATGTCGAAGTTTGTGCCTGAAAAAGAACATTTGCGGCACGCATTGCTTTTCTTATTTAATCAAAAGAAAAAGACTGTTGAAAATCATCGTGTGCTGGTAGAAACATATGGTGAACACGCTCTATCGATTAGAACATGTGAGACATGGTTTCGACAGTTTTAAAGTGGTGATTTCAATGTGAAAGACAGTGCGCGCTCTGGTAGAACACAAAAGTGCGAAAACGAGCAATTGCAGGTGTTATTGGAGGATGACCCAACTCAACAGTAATTGGCAAAAGCATTAAATGTGTCACAAGAAACAATCAGCAGACGTTTACGAGCAATGGGGAAGATCAATAAACTGGGTAAATGAGTCCCATACGATTTGAATGAACGTCAAATGGAAAATCGCAAAGTGACTTGTGAAATGCTGCTTCAACGCCACGAAAGAAAAAATCCTTTTTGTATCGAATTGTGACGGGTGACGAGAAATGGATTTATTTTAAAAACCCGAAGCGGAAAAAATCGTGGCTTTCACCTGGCGAAGCCTGTCCTCAAACACCAAGTCCAAATCGCTTCGGCAAGAAGACCATGCTTTGTGTCTGGTGGGACCAGAGCGGTATTGTGTATTATGAACTCTTGAAGCCCGGCGAAACCGTTAATGCACAACGCTATGGCCAACAAATGATTAATTTAAATCACGTATTGATCGAAATACGACCGGAATGGGCCCGAAGACATGGCGAAGTGATTGTGTTACATGACATTGCGCCGTCTCACACAGCAAAACCAGTGAGACACCTTGAAATCGCTTGGATGGGACATCCTTCCGCACCCGCCGTACTGCCCAGACCTGGCGCCATCTGACTATCACCTCTCGCATCAATGGGGCACGCACTCGCAGAGCAGCACTTCAGCAATTTCGAAGACGTTGGAAAATGTCTCGACGAATGGTTTGCCGCAAAAGACAAGCAGTTTTTCTGGCATGGTATGCATCAATTACCTGAAAGATGGGCGAAATGTGTACAAGCTGATGGCCAATACTTTGAATCAAACAAAATTAATTTCCCTTGAAAATTACGTGTTTTCTTTACCACAAAACCCGGCAAAAACTTATGCATACATCTCGTATATACCATGATTTTTACAGTGCAACTTGCAATACGCCAATGATGTTGAGTAGTGTGACCAAGTGTTGGTAACTTAAGATGAGCAGTATTATCAACTTGAATTAATTTATTGATTATTTTTATTGTTTGAGACTGTTTGTATTATATTTATTTGAGTGCACTACAATCACTTAGTGTTGCGAATTTAACAACCTAAATTGTTTTCAACACCTAATTATTTTAATAAATGTAACTTTTACACTGCTTGAGTTCCTAATACCTTGTTTTAATGTTATTTTCGTGTCTAATTTGAACAGATACACTACATTTAAGACTGGCAATTATTAATGTATTTGAACGAGGGAAATGCGAAAAAGATTTTAAATGATAAGTTGAATACCTAACATTTAAAAGATGACAATCTTCGATTGTTCCAGCACCTGAAGACAGTCCTACTTGTATTTCATATCATTTAACGTGTCAGAGCTGAACTAAGGCACTGAAAAAGTAAATAACGTTAGGCAGCACACACGGGATAAGGCCTGATAGAATATGAATTCTATGTAACGTATTTAGAGCCGAACATGGTCACTGGTATTGCCACACAAACCTACCAACGCTAGATGAAGCACTGACCCTCAACTTTATAATTCATCGAAGGTGTCACAATTGAAACCTGGCCACTGTTGCGTAGTGTATACAACACAAGAGATACTGAATGTACAGTTTATGGAACTTTGCTACAACTCTGGACTGGATACCATCCATAATACATTCTTGTTAGGATAGGTTGCATAGTAAATAAGAGAAAACCTGTAGTATTAATGTTATTATCCGTGTCATTTAAGAAAGCTTCCACATACGCCGTAGAGTTCTCAATCTTAATGGAAGACAAATAAGAAGACAATAGATAATCTGATTGTCCAGCAAATCAAACAAATTGCACACCCAAATGATGGTTTTCAGCTAAGACTGTTCTAGTTAAACCATTTTTAACTATACTTTTAGAGACGTAGGTATGGAACAAGTTCACAGGTTTGTGAAGAAGAAAATATTTCTGACATATACTGAATCCCACATAGAGTCCATCCAAATGTTGAATAATTTTCTTTCAACTTATAACAAAACGATACCAAACTCTGACTTTAAAGTTCGAATACGCTTAACCCTATGAATGAAATATACATGGCATCCCTGGACTTGCAGTAACCAAGATTGTTACCCTCGGAAATCAGTTAGTTATGCAACTCGTCATTTAACGTCATTCTTACAGTTCCCTCGTACAAATAAACTATGAATTGCCACTCTTAAATGTAGCGTATCTGTTGAAATTAAACACGCAAATAACGTTAAAACAATTTATTAGGAACTCAAGCAGTGTAAAAGTTGCATTTATTAAAATAATTAGGTGTTGAAAACAATTTAGGTTAAATTCGCAACACTAAGTGATTGTAGTGCATTGAAATAAATATAATACAAACAGTCTCAAACAATAAAAATAATAAATTAATCAAAGTTGATAATACTGCTCTTCTTAAGTTACCAACACTTGGTCACACTACTCATCATCATTGGCGTATTGCAAGTTGTTCTGTAAAAATCATGGTATATACTTTTGTCATATTTTCCTAAATGCCATAATTAGTATGTACAGCTATGAAAGATTAAAGCTTACCATACTATGACGGCTCTTGGTAAGTGAAGAATTCCTTCCTCCCGGAGTACCAAACCGTACAATAATTTCCCGGGCAGTAATTAAACGTGTACGTCCCACTTCTCTTGAAAAGAGCGCCGTGGGATAATATAGCTTCCGTGATAACGAGCGAGGACAAAGGCTACCCTACTGCTCACCCTTGGAGTTCTGTATAATACTTCCAAACTAGTAAGACAGTTAATTCCGGAGACGGAGCTTGGTAGAACGGTAATACCGATAATAGGTCCCCTGAACCCCGAAATAGTGTAAAAACGCACAAAAATCGCCAAACAGATGAATGCGTGCAAATGGCGGGAAACGGTCGCACAGTGCGTGGCGAACGTTGAAACACTTGAAAATGGGTGAAAAACACTGTATTTAGGCAGAAAACCACGTTTTTAGTATTTGGAGCCCCGACTCAAAAATCCAAGAATCAGCATACCACTTCTACTGACTCCGACCAAAATATTGAAAACTATCACTTTTGGTGAGACTTCACGAAATACCTTAGTAGAAAGGTTTTCTTCAGTTATCCAATAAATACTAACACTTTTTACACCATTTAGAATACTTTATTACTATTTTCAGAAATCGAACTTATTCCGGTATTTTGGTATTCCGTCGGTATAAAAGGTAGAACATACACAAAAACGCCAATGAGCAGATATGCTACTGCAAAATAATGAATATATTTTATATTTGAGCTGATTACACGACACACACGCGATTATTCTTTTGTGTGTGTGTTTACTTCTGTATGCACGTGATAATTTTAACAAAAATTGAGTGCGTGTGAATGCGTCAAAACCAGGATAATATACACAATAATGCACTCTACTAATAACGAAATGATCAAAAATGAATAAAGTTTAATGCTTTTGACATAAATTATGAGATTATTGTTAATGAAAATGTTTATCGGCCGGGTACCCGTAAAGCGTTGAGCCTAACGTTACACAATTTTTACTCAATCCTGCAACTATATTTTTCTTACACTCTTACGACGTTTACGTATACCTATGCACCATGAACATTCGAGTCGGATGAAGTATATTTTATACTTAACATGCACAACAATATTTATTTCCCATTAACAAAGTATCAAGGTTGTACTTCACATTAGTTGACGGAGTACAATTAAATTTCTCGACATTCGACATTAATCTCTGAACGTGCTTTGTTGACATATACCAGAGAGGCACTGATCAAGAATTATTATATTATATTTCAAATGTCGCTTTACATCCTGACAGTTTAAAAAATTGTATTTGACTTCTATCACAATATTTTTAATAGTAATATCTTTACTATTACGAGTTAGGTTTTCACTAATATTACTTCACTTCAATGTACTTGTACCGCGCGAGTAATTCTATTGTATCACAGTATTACATAATTTACGCTATTAGTATCTTTTTATAATACGGGAGTTTTGAACTGAATACTCAGGTACCTTACAAAACTTTTTTTTCTTACAATCCTTGTGTTTGCATTGATTTTTTATTTATTTATTTTTCGAGTTCAAGGAATGCTAGCAAGTTACGACTTACTTTATTTCGTACTCTGGTAATGCATTCGAGTTTGTAAGGATGAATAATGTTGTCTAGATTTGCCCTACTATTTTGAAATTCAACAACATACCACAAGTAAACCGTACTACTACTACGACTCAAAACTGAATATACCAAAAGAATAATAGGATCCTTTATTTAGTTAAACCGTATTTCTTTAGTTATTGCCCACAGAAAAACTATCTAAACGAAGGCAAGGTAGTAACGTGTATCGGTGATCGATGACGACGTTAACAATAGCATTCCGAGCATCAACAATCCGCGTTTAATCACGTGACTTCTTTTTTATTTTCAAGAGCACTGTTGACGATGTGTAACTGATGCAACGAGGCTACACATAATCCAATGTCATTTCACTCGACACAATAAAATATATCTGAAGCTTGCAAATAGTCACTGCAAATATGTAATTAGATTCCAACAGGTTGTCTATAATTAAGAGAAACGAAAAGAATTACCTTCAGTGCTGCATACAAGTCGTCCAGCAAAAAGAGGTATACATTACTCGTTCCTTTTCGGAAATTATCCCAGGTTTTCGTCTTGCTTTCGTGTTCCTGTAAATCCTTAGAATTTATTGATCCTTTTGCACTATAACTTTTCGATATCCAAGTAATTGCACTTGTACAATAACAGTTTTTTGTCGCTGACACACGCTTCACGTTTCGTCCGGGTGCAGAGCGTAAATTCTTCTGGTGTATTCACGATGCAATGTTGCCAGCTCTCTCGGGCACAATTGTCCAGCACCGACACAGACATACACCGGGCGTTGACTCAAGCGTCTCTTCATGCATGCGACGATACCAATGCGTATCAGAATATAAAAATTGCTTTAAGAATATCCAACTGCACTAAATTTTGTTATAATCATGTAAGGGCGACTTACCTGTCCGTCACAATACCTCCAAGCCTTTATCTAAGCCAATATTTTTTTAACAAGTTCTAAATGTATTGTAATTCTCTAAATTTCATATTGTTTTTCAGTGTGACTATAATATATAATTTCAGAGTCTAATTCAAAAATATATAAGCTAAAATAAAATACATCT
>JAGDQP010057581.1:0-12718 GCA_022664845.1 Lepisma saccharinum | reverse complement strand
CATTTTAAAACCTTTATAAAGTATTTCCTCTTTTTTCAAATCTTCTCACATGTTAAATATATAAAATGTGTGTGATAAGTCCATACTCACTGAAATCATAAGAAAAGCATGTAAGAAAAGCGAGCTTCAAAATAACTCAATTAAGGTTTTATTAAGTAATACATAGATTACCTAATCAACCATGTGTTTCAATTGCCTATATAGTAAAACCCTAAGTAATGTAAGGACCGTAAGGAAGAAAGATTAAAACTGTGTCCTTACTTTTTTACTCTTATTTCGCTTATCTTAACTCATAAACATATCCAACTAATATACTGTACGTTTAAATATATAAATATATTACACTTACTAGAAAAAATTTAATATATACTACACGTTACCTCCCCGTTCTCAAATCCCCCTTAAGTTAAAGATATCAAAAGCTCATAAAATAAAAAAATATATATACTTAGTTGTATCTTCACTTTTCCATTCATAGGATAGAGTGAATGATTTCTAAAGGACATGTATAACTAAGTAAAGAGCTAACTCCCTTACTTTTATTACTATTCCAAGTTAAAGATATCTAAGGGCCATAAAATAAGTCATGTACAAAATTTGAATTTCTAATATTACAGAGTTAGATTATAATATTTTTAAAACTTTTTAAAGAAATTAGTAAGTAATTATTATTTAAAATAAATAAGAAATATTATTCTTTTCACACCTTCAGTATGAAATGGAGTTCTCTTTAAAAGTCAAAATGTTTAGAAAATGAATATCTTCTCTAAAAATATAGGATATTCATACCCTTAAATTTACCTTAAAGTTTAAAATAAAATTCTCGCTCAAGTATTTTTTTCTCAATTATCAAACATTTTAATACTTTTAGAAGCAAACACACAGACTAATATCGTTTTACTAGTAAAGGACAGGAAAATTGAAGTAAAATCTAAAATGTTAAATTATGAAAATGTTAAATTAAATTTGATGTGTGTTCAGTTTCTTCATGGAAAAGTATTACTTATGAACTAAATATTTCCAAAGTTCCAGTTCAGTGTGTATTTATAAAAATATTTTGCTTATTTTAACAAGAGTAAGTGTAATTAATTAATTAATAACTTTCATTTAACATTTGCATTACTTTTTATACAACTGTGATTCTATGAAACTTTCATATTATAACTTATTATAAATAAACTGTAATATTAATTATTAACTACGTATGATTTAGCTTATGCTTATGAAGGAGGAAAAAATGTAATATATAATATATTTTATTTTTATTTCACTTGTAAGAGACTGGTGTATAAAGTATAGTTAATCATATTAAATATATTTAAAATCATTTATAATTCTTAATAAAAATATAGAAACGTCAAAGTTTTCATCTTAAAAATATATTTTTATTTTATGAGATAATGTAAACGTTATAATAATAATACTTACATATTTTCTTTTTTTAAATTAAATTTTCAACCTCAGTCTAAAATAAAAAATACGGTCACTATTCTAGTGAATAATATTTTCAGTTATAAGTAACTAGATTTCTTGTATTTTTCCATGAGATTTTTATAATTTTAAATCTATATTTAAAATTTAATTGTAAAGTGTAAACAAGAGCATCATTGAAAGGTTAGGAGTTTCTAAAGTAAATAGAATAATGCATTATTCAATACTAAAGAACTTTTTTCTTCTTTTAACTCATTTTAGTTAAAAGGTATATAGATAAAAGTACAAATTTATCAGTTTTACATTATGAATAAACTAGTTAGTGTTTTATTTTAATTTTTATTTGTAAAGACAACTTTTAAATAGTAATCATACTTTATTATTCTTTTATTTTAGATTAAACTACTATCAATGAATATTTCAAGTTCAGATAATGGTTATGAGGAGGTTCATAGTCCATCTAAATCACTCCCATCATCGTCATCATCTCCATTTCATCCCCTTTCTGCATATGAAAATATCTCCGATGTTTCCACATTAATTTGGGAAGCAAACAGTGGATATTTTGATTATTTATCTTCAGTTTATGAAGAAATGGAAGATCAAGAAGAAATGGAACAAAGAGAAGAAGAAGAAGAAGAAGAAGAAGAAGAAATAGAACAAGGGGGAGAAGATATACTTAGAATTTCTTCATCTTTATCATATGTTCTAAATACTTCTTATGATGCTACATTTGAATATTCATCGTCATCATCATCATCCTCTCCATCTTCTGAAAGCTTCATGTGCCCATCATCACGTGGTGATTCATCACCTTTGTTTTCATCCCATCTGTCATCATCATCATCAAGACACCTATCTCCATCATCACCTCATTTACCTCTATTAACCTCATCACCTCTACCTTCCCCCTCATCACCAGTACCGTCAACTTTCCAACAGTACCTCCCTCCTCCTCCTCTCCTATGTAAATATTGTGGAGTAATAACAAAGGAACCACATAATCATTTCCAACACATCATCCTATCCATCATCACGTGATGATTCACCACCTGTTATGGCTCTACCAATCGGTAGATAGTATTGATACCAATTATGTTCATTCGCATTAGAATCAATCGGTTATGGATTAAGAATGATATTTAAGTTAAATTTAATTAATTTCAAAGTTATTAATTGTTTTAATAACTAAAAGTTATTTCGCATTATGATTTATAATGTATATTGAATTTTTGGTAATTCAGGATTTCACCGTTAGATGTCACTACTTTGAGAGTTGGAGTTTCAGGTGTGTACTAATGGATTGATAAACGATTACTTAAACTTGTATAATTCATTATCAGCACAAAAGTATAGCTAATTAACTTTTATCACGATATATGGTTACTTGTTGATACAAATGCATAAGTACTTATAGAAATAATATTGTCACTATTAAATGTATTGGGCATGTATGTAAGAAGCCATGTTTGGTTTTTTGTACAGAGAAAGAGATAACTTGTGTAAAGACAATTCTCTTTAATAAATAATGCTCTAATCTGCAACTGAATTTTATTCAGTGGAAGCTTTGGAGAATCAATATCCAATCTTCTGGCAGCTGAAAAGCTCCGAAATATTGGACATTGATTTGCTCTATAGTCTTGGTTTGGGTCTGTGTACTCCCACTATAGGTAGAGCATGAGATGTTACGAATACGTTAGAGGCCTTCTTTACAAATTGAACCACGCAGCGACAACATTAATATTGGTAGGACCTTATCAGGAACGAGAAGGATCCATTACACACCTTTATCTTCATCCCATCTACCATCATCATAAAGACACCTATCTCCATCATCACCTCATTTACCTCTATTAACCTCATCACCTCTACCTTCCCCCTCATCACCAATACCATCAACTTCCCAACAGTACCTCCCTCCTCCTCTTCTCCTATGTAAATATTGTGGAGTAATAACAAAGGAACCACATGACCACTTCCAACACATTACACCCTATCCAACATCACGTGATGATTCACCACCTTTATCTTCATCCCATCTATCATCATCAAGACACCTATCTCCATCATCATCTCATTACCTTATTAACCTCATCACCTATACCTTCCCCTCATCACCAATACCATCAATTTCCCAACAGTACCTCCCAACAGTACTACCTGCTCCTCCTCCTCCTCTCCTATGTAAATATTGTGGACTAATAACAAAGGAACCACATAATCATTTCTCATAATCATTTCTCATAATTATTATCAAAATTTTAAAAATGTATTATAAAGCTGTGGAAGCTCCTTTTGTATATAAATATTATCAAGTTATGGAAGAAATTATATTACTATTATAAATAAATATAAAAAATGTTTGTATAAAAAGAAAAATGTACAATTTAATGAAATTAAAGAGTAAATAATAAATACATTATCAAAACGTTATGTTATCATTTATCATTAATGTTATCTAAAATGAAAATAGTAGATTATAATTTTTTATTATTAAGAGTAAGAAAGTAACTAAGTAAGGTGTATTATAAACAAGATGTTTATCCTCTTCTTTCATCAGGAAGCTATTTAATAATCGTTTCAAATTTTTATAAGTTTTCTAGAAGATTTTCTACTTGTAAGCAATGATTTTCAATGAGGATTTTATTTCAAATGAAATGAAAAAACATAAATACAGTATAATTCTTTAGTATTAAAAGTAAGGTTTCTTATTAAAAAACTTACACATGCTTTTTACATTTACATTTACATGGTTAATAAGGTATTTATAAGATTTTATTTTATTTTATGTTTCATCCAGTGCTTAAGTTTTAAGGATTTTCTTAATGCACAAACATTTACCTCCACAGAATCATGATAAGTACACTTAAACAAACAAATGTTCAAATGTAGTGTTTTTAAGGCAGAACATTTCTTTTCAACTACATGATTCACACTTTACAAGTGAAATATTCCAAGTTGTAAGAAAAAAGTTATGTTTAGCTTTTCACTTGTAGCCCTAAGAACATAATTTTATTACTCATAACTTTATAATAAAAAATTCTCCTACTTTTGAAATGTATGCTTATCACTTAGATATTATCCTTACAATTTACAGTTTGAAACTTACACAAAGTAAAATGTCACTCACAACTTCTAAATTTCACAAAGTAAAAAAATATATATTATTCACAAATTTGTAATAATAACTCTAACTTTTCAACTCTCTTTTACTTCAGTTTGTAATTTCAGAGAATGATTTTCTTTATTTTATTTTCTTTCTTAAGATAAATTGTTAAGAATTTTTTTTTCATTTTCTTACTTTAACTTTATAAAGAATACTTATATTTTTCTAGTTTAGAAATATACCGTATTCACAACTTTGTAAAAACAAAAGTTTTTTTCCTACATTAAAGATGTGAAAGAAGAAACGTAATTTCTAAGTTCCATAGAAATGTTTATAGGGTGCAAACAATAAAATTTTACGTTATAACTTCAATGGCATATGAAAGCTTGGGTAAAAAAGATGTTCTCGAAGATGTTTCTGTTTAAGTTATTTCAGTTTCTTTCTATGTGTGTCTCTACGCCTGTGGTCAATATGTTTTTTCTATGTAAGACTGTCTCGCTGTGTATCTGTATGTCTTCCTCTGTATCCCTCTCTCTCTCTTTTCGCACATGTGTATCTTTCTCTCTGTATGTGTCTCCCTCTCTCTCTCTGTATGTGTGTGTGTGTGTGTGTGTGTCACTCTCTGTGTGTGTATCTTTCTCTCTCTGTATATGTGTGTTTTTCTCTTTACATATGTCTATCTCCCTCTGAGTGTATCTTTCTATGAATGCGTCTCTCTATCTCTCTTTCTCTCTCTCTCTTCGCATATGTGTATATCTCTCTCCGAATGTGTGTGTGTCTCACTTGTGTGTATCTCTCTCTCTGAATGTATGTGTGTCTCACATGTGTGTTTCTCTCTCTCTCTCTGTATATGTATTTTTATCTTTACATGTGTCCATCTCTCTCTGAGTGTATCTTTCTGTGTATGCGTTTCTCCCTCTCTCTCTCTCTCTCTCTCTTTCTCTCTTTATGTCTTATTCTATATGTGTGTATATATGTGTATGTTTATGTGATCAAGTATAAAAATATAAACACCGTGGCCGCCACGTCTTGCTCCTTTGTTTCCATACATTTAGTTTCCAACCCTGTCTTGCTCCTTTGTTTCCATACATTTGGTTAGCAATCCTGTTCCCTTCTTCTTTCCTCATCTTCTAGAAGAATGACCTTACCAGGCACCATCTTAAATTACATCATCAGTAATTTCTCAATCGTTATCTACTACAAACAGTCTCAGCTAATCTCACCATCTTGCCAACTCTATCCTGTCACGTGATGAGAATTTCCACACCACGTCTTCGGTCAGCCACGTTTCTTATGACGTCATTTTTCACCCCAAAATTCACCCGTAGTCTCATACAAACACCTCCTAGGTCACATCAACCCATCAACGTGGATCGTTACGGCCGCCATCTTAAATTTGCGTCACTCTTTAATTATGTCATCACATTTTCCCACCCAAAATTCAATCGTAGTCTTCTACGAACGTTCATATCACGTCACAAACACCCCCTAGGTCACCTCAACCCATCAACGTGGATCATTACGGCCGCCATCTTAAATTTGCGTCACTCTTCAATTATGTCATCACTTTTTCCCACCCAAAATTCAATCGTAGTCTTCTACGAAATCCAAACCACGTCATAGGGGTCAACTACCTAAAACAGGGGGTCAACTACCTACCACGTCAATTTAACGACGTGGTGGTTGCCCTGGAAGGTAGGCAACACGCAATTTTGGAACGAGTACGACCGTCTCTACTATGCAGCTTATTTCTTTTCAAACATCAGAAACAGATGTTACCAGGCTTACATAAATCTCGTTGTATTTATACCTAGATTAAGACGAGAAACTTCGTCAAATCACATTACATAATATAAGTACTGTACACACTCTACACACCGTTCTTCTACTCACTAATGAGTAGCGTATTTAGAGATTCTCCAAAGGGATGGAATATGACTTTGAGAACCATTCAAAGAAGAACACAATGATAGGTAAGTGCAGGTTTCGATTTGAAAGGATGTAGGATTTTTCATGATACTTCAGGATATCATTCCCATTTGTTGATCTCGAATATCAACCAAACCAGTATAAAACCAATGTATTTCTACCAAAACAGGTAGTAGGCTGAAATTTACTAGCAATTAAGCTTTAGGATCAACCCTTCATAATTTATAACTAATCGAACACTGGGTAAGTGAAAGAAAAGAAAACTTCAAGGGTTTGATCCGTTTGTAGAGTTATGATTCGGGGAAGGAAAAGAGTGATGTGATAAGATTCCCCTTCATTCCATCTCCTCGTAAACTCGATTCGGTTTAAGGATACCTCTATCTAAAAGCGATACTGGACTGATCAATTAAAAATTTAAAGAATATGTGAAGTTAGGAAGCGGAGTTGAGAGTTAATCACTTTCTTTCCTCCCCGTCCAACTTTAAAATTTTTACGGCCAAACATCGATAGAAACCGTTCGAAATTCCACTCAAAACCAATTTTGACTTTACACCCCAAAGGGTAGAATCCTGGTGATTCAGCTATTACATTAAAATGATCTGACTAAAGTTCAAAATATCATAACTAACTAACTAACTCTATGGCCTATGGAACTCGCAAGTTCATCGTCGCAGTAACAAAAGTTCGCCATTGAATTATATCCTGGGCAATATTATGCCAGTTTTCATCCCAAACACCTAGTTCTCGAAGATCTCTTCTAATATTGTCCTCCCAACGACGGCTCCGTCTTCCCAATGGCCTTTTCCATCCGGTTTTAAAACCAGGATATAATATAATCTTCGTTTCTCCTCATCCGATCTACATGTCCTGCCCACCTTACGCATCGCGATTTCATTATTTTTACATCATTCGGTGAATCGTACAGTCCGTGGAGTTCTTCATTATGCAGTTTCCTCCACTCTCCAGTCATCTCGTCGCGTTTCGGCCCGTATATCTTTCTCAAACCTTATTTTCAAATACACGTAATTTATGTTCATCTGCTAGGGTCGTACTCCAATTTTTGCAACCGCAAAGTATTATCGGCAGAATAACAGTTCTGTATAATTTCAGTTTTAATTTCCTTGATATTAATCGCGATGTTAGAAGTTTTTGGACTGAATAGAAACATGCGTTCCCCGATACTAAGCGAATGTTTATTTTTTCCGTGATCTCATTTATGTTTGTTACGTATGCTCCAAAGTATTTATGTTTGTTTACTTTCTCTATGACCTCATCCCTAATTCTTATGTTTCTATGTCTTTAATTCACTGTGTCGGCTTGTTATCATGTATTTTGTTTTATCTATGTTTACTTGTAGACCTATCTGATCGCACGCTTCTAGTAAGACATCGGTGTTGCTTTGTAGTGCATCTATATAGTCCCCTATTAAATCTACATCAACTGCGTATACAAACAGTTGCTTCAAACCATTCCTAGATAGTCACTTTTGGTCCCCTTTAACTTTTAAAATCGCATATCCTAACGCAAAGTTAAACAGTAGTGGGGACAAGGCATTGCCTTGTTTCAATCCGTTGCGAATCTTGAAAATATCTCATAAATTATTACCTATTCATACTCTGCTTATGGGGTCGCTCAGACACGTTTTCACTAGATGAACCAATTTTTTCAGAATTCCAAATCGTGTCAGGATACTGTATAACTTCCCCCTTTCTTAAAATCAATGAATAACTGATGAACCGTCCCATTGTATTCCCATTTCTTCTCCAAAATTTGTCTCAACGCGAAAATCTGGTCCAACGTGGATCTATTTCTTCTAAATCCACATTCATAACCTCCAATTATTTCATCTACGTATACACTTAAGCGTGTTAGCAGAATATTACTTAATACCTTGTAACAGGTTGGAAGTAACGAGATTCTGCAGTAATTATTACAGTCCGATTTATCGCCTTTTTTGCAAATCGGAACTATTATTGAGGTTTTCCATTCCTTTGGGAGCTCCTTCTTTCTCCATATAGCACTTATCAATTTATTAGTTCCTTGATTAGTGCTGTTCCTCCTTCTTTGATTAATTCGGCTGGAATATTGTCTATTCGTGCAGATTTGAAATTTTTCAATTCCTTTAGCGACATCTCGATCTCGCTAGGTTGGGGAATCCACGGTTCTGTGGTATGGATTTCAAATTCCTCTGTTTCTTCCCTGTTGTGTACATTAAGAAGTTTGTCGAAATAACTTTTTCACACATCGACAATTTTAGTCGGATCAGCCTGGAGATCTCCACGTTCATTTCTAATCATTCCTAACCTCGGCTGGCAATCTTTAATTAACGAGTTTATCCCTTTGTATAGATCTCGTATGCTATTTGTCTTGCCGTTTCCCTCTATCTCCTGAATCTTCTGCATCAGATATTCTCGCTTTTTGTTTCTGAACCCGAGTGTGGAATTTCATTTCGCGTTACTGTAGTGGTTGATATTTGCTTCGCTTTTATTACTTAGCCATAGTTGCCTTGCTTGTTTTCGTTCCTCATGAAGCTTAAGGCATTCTTCATCAAACCACGTTCCTTCGCTGCGCTCTTAATTGTTTCACGAATTGCCTCCCACATCTTACTTACATCAATTTCATTATTAGTATCATCATTATTATTGCTCGAGTCGGCTAGGATTTCGAACCTATTTGAGAGTTCGAGTTGGTAATCTGCTTTTACGCTCGGAATATTTAACAGTTTCTCTTCGAATTTAAGTGGTTTTGGCCCCTTAATTTATCTGTTCGCGTTGCATAACTTTTATCTTACTTTTGTGATCACTAATTGACGGTCGGTGTCACCTTCCGCTCCTCTATACGACTTAACATCCATTAGGTTGATGTGTCTTCGTCTGTCTACTAATACTTGATCGATCTGGTTGAGAGTATTGCCGTCCGGAGATACCCATGTTTATTTGTGTATGTCTTTGTGTTCAAAGTACGTGCTCTTTACCAGTAGGTTTTTCGAAATCGCGAAAGTTATCAGTCTTTCTCCATTGTTGTTGGTCTTTTCGTGAAGGCTGTATTTGCCTATAGTAGGTCTATATTTTTCTTCCCTTCCTACCTTAGCATTGAAATCACCCAACACAATTTTCGAATTATACTTCGGTATTCGGTCAAACAGCCTTTCTAGCTAATCGTAGAATATATCTTTGTCGTTATCAGTAGCCACCTCGGTGGGAGCATAGACGTTTAATAAAACAGTGTTGGCCTATTGAGTACGTATCGTAACGTACAATAGTCTTTCGTTTACGAACTCTATATTCTGAACCGCCTGAAGGATACTGTTCTTAATTAGGAATCCTGTTCCGAAATCGTGAGACTGTGTTCCCCCGTAGTAAAAAGCGTACTTGCCCTGTGGGATGCAATCTTGACCCTCCCACCGAACTTCTTGTATCGCTAGTAGGTCTAGCTCGTACTTCTCGGTCTCGCGTACCGCCACCTGAAGAGCGCCCGTTTGGTATAATGTTCGTACATTCCACGTTCCTATTCTAAGGTATTTCCTAATCCTGTTCCTGGAACCCACTGAAGCAGTTCCAGCCCGGAGATCGGGACTAGTTTACCTCAGGAATATTTTACCCCAGGAGAATCCATGAACTATATGTTCCTATTTCTTGACATGTTTTAGCGGTGTAGAGTTGTCAGATCTACGACCTCGCAGTAAAGTTAGACATTCAAGATGTCATCCTCTGTCCATCTCTGAGCCTTTCCGATGTCATTCATCTTCAGCCTCAGAGTGTTAATGGCGATGCTGCTTCCCCTCACCATGATATTTTTGTTCGTGGTTACCTTCCCCTAGCCTTTGTAGACCCCTCTACTAACTGCAAGGCAGTAGTACTGGCTTTGGTCCGCCTCGGAATGTTTCCGGTACCCAGCATATCTGGTCGGCATTCCCCTATCCGCCACCTGGAAAGTGGGGAGGCGCCTGATGGGAGGCCAGTAACTTCAACCCGGGCAAAATGTCATAGCAACAATTCAAAATGAAGTGCAACTAATAAAGAATCAATTCATTTCAAACACTGCGCACAATTTTTATTCAATGATCTGAAAACAAACTTACGGAACTACAAAACTCATTTAACAAACTTCAAACAGCTGAGAACACGTTAGAAAATGCACTTCAGAATAATCTTTTCCAAGAAGATCTTCAAAAGGTGCAAGAAGTTTTTTCCAAACTACAAAATGAACTTAAAACTATTACTGATGAATCAAATAAACTCCGTGAAGATCTAACCAACCTACTTATTTATAGTGATGTATCGGAAATAAGTAGAAAGCTTGGTGAGTTTGAAACAGTAATTAATAACATTTCAGATCTCACAAATATTCAAATTGAACTAAAGAATCTACAGAGCATTCTAAATAATCTACCCAGTGAGTTAACTAGTTTACAGGAAGCACTCGCAAAGTTAAATAAAAAGTTAGAGGGTTTTAATCTTCCTACATATTTAATCAATCTTCCGCATGTTGTGAGTACTGTTCAAAGGGATTTAGTAGAAATACAAAAGAACGCAATGAAGCAATCTGATATCGAGAATATACGTAAGTCTTTAAATGAGTTAGCCACAAATCAAAATCAAAATCTAAAATGAAATGAAATCGAAATTAAGTGAACTCCACGAAACTATTAACCCACTCCCAACTTCTCAAGAAGTAGAAACAATATAGAAGACAATAAGAAATATCCAAAACGTAATCGAAACAACAGAGAACAATCCTGAAGTTAAAGAAAATATTAAGGTTCAATTGCAAAACCTTGAAATCAATATATCAATCCTCCCAACAGTAGAAGATCTTTCAGGTACAAAAAAAGTGTTGACGAGTATTGAGAATGAATTCAAAGAAGAGAGGCAAGAACATTCAAAATGCATTTCTCTTCATGGTAATAATGAAATAGTTAGTGGGTTAAAGGATATGTTGAAAGGTTTAGAGGATCCTACACTAACACATAACACTCTCATTGCTGATATTCACAAAAAGTTTAGTGATCTAGATAGTTCTGTGACTAATACTCTCAATAACTTATCTAAAAAGTATGCTGACATTAACGAATTTCGTAATGTAGAAGCTTCAATAGCTCCAATGCTCAAAGTGACTCACTCTTTGAAGGTTCAAGATAGTATTAAAAACTTTATAACCATTACAAGCTTTAATTCTAATAACGATTAGATTAAGGATGATATTGCTGCAAAGCTGAAAGACCTAGATGATACATCAAAAGCGATATGTATAGGCATATATATACTAAATCTAATTAATCGTTAACATCAATACATAATTTACGTAGTGTTCAGTTCTTTAAAATATATTCAATACCAAATAAGGAACGTGACTTTACGTTAGTGGTAAGGTATATCTTTTTTATATGAACACACCCTATTACCAGATTCCTTTTGTTCGGAAACTCAAAATTATATTTTTCCATTGGATCAAGAAGCAGAATAACGAGTTTCCTATTGTTGATATGTATTCAGCGAGCGATGACAAACGTATGGGAATCTATCATTAGGTACACATGAAGGTAGTCGAGTACCATATGCACCGTAAGAAGATGAAATTGTACTTCATGAATTTGATGTTGTAGAAGCCGATGTGCATGTAGTTCGATCGGATAAATTTCCCCCGCTGAGTTCACCATTTCCATTGTGGTATTATCAATCTTAATTGGTTAGAATGAATAGTGATTACAAATAGTAGAAGAACTACACAAGCCTGCGAGACGAAATTATAAGCGTATACCTGTTGTAACAAAGGGTATACCTGATGAATGGCAGGCAGATTTGGTTGAAATGAACTCGGTGAACATGAAAGGCTTAGCCAAATTAAATAGGGGTTCGTATCTTCTGACTACTATTGACACTTTTAGCAAGCATGCATGGGCTGTAAAAATAAAACAGGGAAGGAGGTTACAGGCGTGTTTGAAACTCAAAACAACTGGATAAGCACCGAAGTCTTTGCAAACAGATCGTGGTAGCGAGTTTCATAATAGAGAGTTTATTAACATAATGAAGGACCAAGCTATTACACATTACTCTTCATACAGTGATAAGAAGTATAGTATTGTTGAACTTTTCTACAGAACACTACGTAATTTAATGTGGAAGCAGTTCACATTGCAAGGTTATTATGAATTGTACAATATATTACAAGCACTGATGAAGACGTATAATAATACAAAACATAGAACAGTTCAAATGAAACCAATTGATACCTTGAAGAAAGAAAACGAAA
>JAGDQP010057580.1:0-12718 GCA_022664845.1 Lepisma saccharinum | reverse complement strand
CTTACCCTTACCCTACCTGAGCCAAAGTTGCCTGAACGCCACAGAATAACTCAAACTCCAGTGACTGGATTTACTGGGCCACGGGAGTTGACGAGATGCTAGTTTTCAAATTCCCAAAAACCGTGAGGAAGGGAATTAATGTGTACATTTTATTTCTGACAATATAATTTGTGCGTACCCGTGTTTCTTGCTCTTTCTTCTTGCGCTACTTTTCTTGTTTACATATTCTGCCATCCGATAGATTATACGCTCCCACTACCACCGGGGTTTCGAAAAACTCGAAAAAAAAGCGTTAAACCGGACTTTTATTACTTTTACCCCTCGCACCTCTATTATTTAAGGATTGATTAGCAGAAACCTTTTTAATATTATCATGCTGATGTTACTTTTAATCTTGTAGTAGATTTAGTAGTTTTTAATTTCCCCTCGGGTTTGTTTTTACTACTCAAATTAAACAAGTTAGCGCTGTGATTCAATTAATAATCGCGATGACTCCGGTCCCTTGATAGCATCTGAAACACAAAATATGTGGCATTTTCTCATAGGTTGGCAACAATGAAAACTCGGGTTCTTAGGGCCACAGTGTTGTTACATTGTCCCCAATAATGTTAATTCCAAGTTGGTGTGGTTATGTCGAAGTGTATAGAAGGAATTTTTAAAAAAAATGAAAAAAAGTGGCAACACTGATATCTGGGGAACAACGTCGAACCCGGAATACCTTTGCGACCTTGCCCAGTGCCAAAGGAAGACAATTCTTAGTTTGGGTACATCGATGGACGCGTGTGGAATTGTATAGCTTTGCCACCCCCGTTACACACCTGGGGCTGTGAAACCAAAAAATTAGAAACCCGCTTCTAATAAACTGACGAGACTTTTCTAATACCTTAACCAAGTCCCTACGTCTTCTAGTTCCTGAGATATAGGAGTATAAGTTTTACCCAAATCCCCCGTTTCACCCTATAGGGTGTCTAATAAAAAGTAGAAGAGCCAATCCTAATGAACTGACGAGGGCCATCCAGTGACATGTCAAGCAAGTCCCTAAGTCTTCTAGTTCCAGATATAAGAGTCTGAGTTGTACCCCTATCCCCCGTTTCACCCAATATGGGGTGACTAATACAAAAAGTAAGATAGCCATTCCTAATGAATTAACAAGAGCTTTCAAATGATACCTCAACCAAGTTCCTACGTCTTCTGGTTCCTGAGATATAATTTCTTGCAACAGACAGACAGACAGACGGACAGACAGGAGCGGGATATAAAGTCCCTTATTTTAGTTTCAAGGGACCTATAACTTACATCCCAAATTGTTCTTTACTTCCATTTTGAAGCTCGCTGAATCCAAATCTTTTTCCTTTTTTCTACCCCTACTTTATTTGAATAGGGGGGGGGGGCGTCAAACCCAAAACTTCACGGAGGACCACCAATATTTGAGGTTGAAAACTCCCGGAGTCTCTGATACTAAAACTGTTTTCAGTTTCTCCATATCATTTATACTTTTAGAGTTATTACAATTTCTTTTTTGATTGCGAGGGGTTCTTGCACTAAACCCATAAGAATACACAGAGCTACTTAAGATGGCCTCGTGACCTTAGTTTCTGCCCTGTTGCTTCGTAACTTGATTCATATCACCTTTCGTCCTTTCCGAATGGAACGCCAAGGTCAAGTTTGCTCTTTTATCACCCAACCCTCTTCTCGTGATCCAAATAGGAGCCCTTCACTGTTTTCAATATGTATGTGCAAAACACACACACGCACACACACATAGACACTGTGAGTTCTGTATGTTGTGAGGAACAAGACAGCAAGAACTGGTGGGAGAAATGAACGCATGCGCAGTTAAGTGTGTGTTAGATCACGCGTCAGGTTTGCCAACGTCTATGTGGATTCCAGTAAAGGCATGGTATGAGTGAAAACAGCTATACATCTTTATACGATTAGCGAGGGCAGCGCCACGCACGGAATGTGCAGGAACTTAAGCTATACATTTTGTATGCACTTTTATATCAAATGGAATCCCGGATCCAATTTTACAAGTGAAGTTTTTTGAGGTACTTGGACGTTGTAGAGTACGAATAACACGGCTTTTAAAGTAAGACCCGAATACGGATCTCAGAAACACCGGGGTCTCATAATGACGGCGAACAGTAAATGTAAGTGAGTCGCAATGATAGTGGGATGTATATATATATATAAAAGAAAAGTTATATATATATATATATATATACAGTAGTTGATAAGAGCTAATGAAGTAAGCCCGTACACTAAGACAAATAAAGAAGCGCCGCATCGCGATAAATACAGTGTTAAATTTTATTGATAGCAAAATATTAACTATCATGATTTACTTCCAGAAATAGTGCGTCAATCAAACAGATGAGCGTTTTGTATTTGGAACGATTGTACTTAATAATTTCGACCGATTTTAGGCAACTATCTATCCGAGAGTTCTCAGCTTTTAAAATGCATACATGCAGTACACGTCTGAATATCTACGTGACATTTACAAACTCACTCTGCAAACAGAGATGTCCTATTGTATCGGAATAGTGTTAAACATTATGCTCCACCATTGTTCTCAGTTGATACACTGAGGTCTCTTGAAGTCTCTGGCTCAGAAGAAGAGATCTCACAGATATGTTACATATCTGTTTCTCTAGCAGGTCTCTTCTAATCACTGGAACAAAGGATTCTGTGAAGGATATTTCTTTTCCTGGATCTCAGAAATCTTCCAATATTTATTTTACAATCTGGAATATTTATTTTTCTTACACCCTAATGACCGTACACGTATTTACTTTTTAAAAAACATCTTCGCACATTGACAAACGAATCTACATTTCGAGTTCTAAGAAATATTCTTCCTGGAACTTGCACATGATTTATGTAGTAAAGGAAAAATTCTCGGTTTCAGAAACAAACCTGGGTGCATCGAGTGAAACACATTACACAATGATGATTTTTTTAAAAGTACAGTCGGAGACAAGAAAAATGTCCACCCCAACGTTCCTTGCAAGGCCCTGCTCACCAAGTTTTTGCCATAATATTTGTTATTCATGTTGTGGACCCAAATTAACTCTTAGGGTGGCCCGTTTATTATCCCCGATATTACATATTGCGTCACTGGCTTGCTGTTAACTATACTTCAGCGTTCTACAAAAAATATTTTACTGTTACAAGCAATTACCCCACGGTAACACCTGGCTTTAATTCAATGTATTAGTACAGCAATCGCTTAATGTGCTCGAGAAAAAAAAAACGCAGGAAAACCTTTGTCACTACAATTCAGGTGCCGAGCTCCATGGTCGTGTGAACTCGGCGCTGGACCGCCGACCACGAGGCTATGGGTTCGAATCCGTGTAAGATATAAGTACTTGTGGATTTTAACAGCATTGTACTCGTATAATTGAAACGGCCAAAAGTCAATAGCTCCTTCGTAAAATGGTAAATACAAATTAAAGTTTATTAAAGTTTTAGGGTGTTTCCGTTTCAAACATCCATATAAAAACATGGAGAAAGAAAGAGTTATAGTTTTTAATTCTGAAAACTCTTCACGGAACAAGCATCAACTAGAGATATAAACAACAGATTCCCTTCATTTCAAAGACCGGAAAAATAATTTATAAGTAACGAAACAAGGACTCTATTCCTCTCACACACGAAATGAAACAGCAGAAAGTCTATATTTGAACTGAAATTTTGCCATGATTGGATTCCAATAAATATTTTTTTTTAATGAAGAAGTTTAATGGAAATTCTAAAGATCGTTTCTGAAAAAAAAAAAAAGTTATTACAATAACCTAATTCCATGGCAGTACAGCCCTCGCAAGGTCTCGGCTTCCTTGATGACTTCCGCCCAAAATCTAATAGGCCTAAATCAGAGAGCTCCGCGTAGGCAGCAAGTGTAATGAAATCTGCAATTACCACAAAACAAAAGTATATTAGAGAAATAAATACCGGCAAGTTCAGTTACTTGGCATTAGAAGCAATGCTCTTTCTGTTTACTTTAAAAAAAAAAATGTTTAAGATATATCACAATCAATTTCAAGTCTTGTGAAACATGAAGTAATATATAGATATATATAAAATGTATACAAAGATAAATATGACGCGACTATTGACAGAAGACAAATAACACGTAAGACACTTGACTCAGTGCGTAATAAAATTTACTTTTATCCCTCTACTAGAACATGTAACTTTATCTTATCCTCTCAATTTTACAGCTTACATCGTCGTCTGAGTTTCGTAACATATAAATATAGCAACACTCCCCTTATCAGTGTTCTTCCACTGCATTTGCCCTGTCCTCCTCAACATGCTCTGCCAGGTTCGTCTTCCAAAACTGTTCCTCTTCATATTACTCCCATTCTTTTCAACTAAACATAAACAAATAGTACGAAGAAGAAATTACAGACAAATTTTATAACACTACTGAATATTTTTGTGAGAAGTGCCCTCTTAAAAGTCAAAAACTTATCTCAATCAATAACGGCCCCAGTGTCAATGCAGCTTTATTTTATTTTGCTTTGCGTTTATCATGACTCAACAGCCATTGTGCAATGAAGTTTTTTTCTCTTTTTAATTCTGATAATAAAAATCAGTCACTTCCATGCACACACCAGAGCTCATATTTTCGCGTCTCTATGCTTACGATACATTGTTTGCGATAGAAATGGGGACAATATGAAATATTGGCAAGTGGGACGGATAAGAGGGTGCCATAGTAATTAAACACATAATTGAATGACCCTCCCCTCCCCCCCAAAAAAAGTTGCTCTAGACTTACACATTAAATAAATTTAAATTTCCTCCGTGTTATGTAAGTACTTTTCTCAGCTGTAGCTTAAGTCCCTTATTATATGTTTAAGAATGACGCATTCCAGGAACAAAGGACCCTAATGGATGGTCAGGGCTAGTTGAGGTACTATCCCCAGTAATCGCCCGGTGAAAATGATGAAAACCTCTCGGTAAACCTCAGTCAGGATGGCTGGCCCGATCGAATCTTCTTACTTCCCCAGTCCAGTGAATTGCATTCAGGGTTGGAAAGTTTAAAACAAAATGTTTTAAACAGAGGCGATTGTTTTAAACATTTTATTTAAAACATTTTGAACATTAGTTTAAACCATGTTTTTAAGCCGTGTTTAAAACATGTTAATTTTATTTTCTTCTTTGACAAAAACAAACAAAAAGGATGTTTTAAGCATTTTTTTTTTCAACCCTGATTGCATCTACATTATAAAATCAGTGAGTGTTTTATTGGAAGACTGGCTTGTATTCAAAACATCAAAGTAACTTCAGCTATAAATGGAAGTACCAAACAGTGTTCTGTCGACAGTGTCAGGCTCATCAATTTAGCCTTCTCCATTAGGCTAGGTCTTCCGATTCTCTCTCTCTCTCTCTTTTTTCCTTCAACCACGGCCTTCCGTGTATATATTTCCCTAAAAAAGAGTTTCCTTATTATGAACAGTATTGATATTGTGTATTCCAATTTTACGTTCTTACTCATTACAAAACTTTCGAGAGTAACTGATTTTTATTCTCCTGGAAGACTAGATTTCAAAGTTCTTCACCTCCTTTCATCTCTACACGTACCATTTCTCCTCCATACAATATCTTGTATAAAAAAAAATACAAATAAATAAACTTATTAGAACTCCATTCAATCATTCACTATATTTTTAAGGACCTTGTCCAAACTGGGAAAATGGCTGATGCTAGAGCCAAACGCTCGACTGCAAAGACTAGGCTAAGTTGCTGCATTTAAAAATTGATGTTTAAGCCTAAACCTAATTTAGACTGATACTAAACTCAATCTTTGCAATCGGCACAAAGAACCTGCGTGTCGACATTTGCAGTGCCCTACTGACTCGTTACAGAAGGAACCACTTTTTTATGGACAGAATGATGACAAGAGAAGAAAAATTGATCCCATACCACAATATTAAATAAACGTGCCTAACGTAAATGCGATGGGAATAGTTGCAAAACAAAAATGCCACACCCACGAAGTAGTAAACATCGTAACATTGGATGTTCACTACAACGATCAAGCAAACATATAGTAAGGAAGATCTTTCAAACTCTCTAGGCTTGAATCTGTGGAAGCAGCATTACAATTTCGTGAGGGAAAAACACCAGACAGATACACAAATAGTGCGGCCATCTAGCTTTAGAGATAGTTGCTTTGTTTATACTCATCTTAACCGGAGCCGCGGTGACTCAATGGTCACCTCTGGCGCTTGAGGTCATCGGCTCGTGCCATGTGGGCTTTGTGAGGTGTATTAACACCGTGTGCATGGGTTAGTTCTTGTGGTTCTCTCGTTTGCTCTCACATTCTTCATTCCGCCAATCATCATCATCCATCCGGCTTGAGCCAAAGTTGCCTTAAAATTTAAATTCAAACTCACTACCCTTAACAAACTAGGCTACAAACAGCTATCAATTCCTAGTTTTTTTACTATATATTGAACAAGTTCGATGCAAAAAAATTCGGATTTGTGTTTAGAAAATGATTCTGAAGAACTAAATTCTTAAAAAGTGTTAAAAAATAATTTTCAGAAAGACATGAACATTACTTACATTAACTTAAAAAAAAAACTAAGAACGTTTAAGCAAAGATGTGCAAAAAGGACTTAAATGCATTTTTTACAGTGTATAAGAGCGAAAAGCATTTATTATCAAACAACCTCGTAAGGATGATATGATTACATACGAAGTTAATATTAACTATTGTTATAATGTCAGAGCCAGATAGGAATAAAAAAATTCTACCCGTAACTCAATGTCACAGATGTAACTGCATATGTATACAAATAAATAAACTCATGTGTTGTTTATTTTATATCTATCATCTGTTCACTTCTTTTGAAGAGTGTTTCCGAACAATACACAGAAATGCGTTTACTTGTAAGCAAACGAAGATCCATCTGTTGGCCTTGATGATCTATGGTATGCCATATCTGGCAGATCTGCGATGGTTGGTATCTTTGTGGTTCGAAACCTTTCCACAAAAATCGATGCCAAGAAACCGGATACACCAAACGTGTTATCTGTATACAAACTTTGCTTTTTTCGACAAAAATCTTTACGGAAGAGCTGGCAGCAACATAGAGCGCATACATCGTGATTCAATCAGAAAGAATGTCTAATTTTAAAAGCAAACGAGTATTTTTACATCCTGTTTTTCCTCGAAAAGGAAAAATACACACACACACTTCGTAGTTTATAGTGTTTCTTCGCTGAATTACTTCTTTCTAATCCTTTTTTGATTTAGAAAATTAATAATTCCTAACTAACTAACTCTATGGCTTATGGAACTCGCAAGTTCATCGCCGCAGTAACAAACGTTCGCCATTGGATTCTATCCTGGGCAGTATCAAGCCAGTATACAATTTATATACACTAGTTAAATTTGACTGAATGGTTCTGTCTTTAGCTCTCCGATAATCAGAAAGACTAATTGCATACTGATTTCATTACTTCAGTCTCTGGACTTCCAATAATATTTAACGAGAAGGAGTATATATCTTACATATTGTTAAAATCAAAAGAACAGGAATAATTTCGCAGACAATTTATTGAGTGCGTTCCGTAATTCCTGTCCCCCTTTTGTTTTCAATTTTAGAGTAGAAAGAATCGGTATTTTTCACTGAAATTTTGCAAGCACATGAGTGAGATATGTAAAAATTGAATAAGGATAAGTGACTAAATAATCAACAAACGTTTCGTCCTTTTTCTTTGCGGAAACTGCAAAAGGGATATTTTTTTTTCTTATGGGAAATCAATGTTAAAATGCTCGCAGACAGATGAAACTGTGAATATGAACAAAATATTTCTGGAAGCAATTTAGTACTAGGTTTTCCGTATTCCAGGACCTAGAAAGGCACAATTTACCAATCACGACCACACTGACAAAATAGGGGACACTCCTCAACCGTTTTCTCCGTTTCAGTAGATTCTGTTGTTTGGTATGCATTTTTTAGAAGAAATGGCAAATGGCATTTTAACGTCGGGCTTAGCAAAGTACGTATATAATAAACTAAGAAAGTAGCGCAGTCTTCGGCCTCCGAAGCTAAAAACAGGGGTTTCGGGTTGGCGGTCGCGTGACGTCATCCGGAGTTGTACACACACAGGAACCAGCTAACGGCACGTGTTATTGAATATTGACAGCGCGAATCTCGCCTTTATTCCAGAGAAAAAGTAGTGTGTTTGTTGGATGTGGAGTTTATTGTCTTTATCTCTATAGTGCAGTAATTAAGTTGTTGTCTTTTTTTTTTTGTTTGTTTGTTTTGTGAAAATGAGCATTTTGTAGTATTGAAAGATACTACAAAATGTAGTATTTGTAGTATTACAGCAGCTGTGCAATTGTAATGTGTTCAAACAGAGCTGAGAAGACGAAAGACAAGTTATTTCCGCTTCCCAAAAGACCCTGTCATTTGTCGGGAATGGATTGCAAAATGCAAACGACTCGACAATGTGAATCCAAAAACTGCGAGAGTGTGTTCCGTTCACTAGTGACTATGTTCGGAATTTGAAAGCGGAATTTTTGAATATAAATTGCTGACGTGAACTGAAAAAAGACGCAGTACCTAGTATAAATATCCCTAGTATAAATATAAATGTTCCAAAGATTTTGTCAAAATGCTGTGCTAATGATATTTGCAAGTGTGTAAAAGAAAATAATCGCAGCTCTCGGACTGAATACAGAGACATTCGAAAGAGAGCGTTTGAGACACTTGAGAAACTATCCCCTCGTAAAAGAATAAGTGTTAACCCTACCGACTTTATTTCCTCCAATTCTTCAGCAAACGAAAATTGTGAGACCAATACAGCAATAACAAGTCATTTGAAAAATTGATGGAAGCAGAGTCTGCAAGAAGAGAGCAGTGCTACACTGGTGAGATTGGGAAAACAATGTAACCGTCTACAGGCGCGAGTAAGGAACTTGAGAAACAGCAATAAGATCTTACGACATCGATTAATCAGTATTCGTGGATAGAGGGAAATCAGTTCTAAGAAAAGCTTTGTTGAAATTCTTAAACACTATTTCACACAAAAACAAATTAACTGTTTATTGACCCGGAAACGTAGACCAAGAGTATGGTCCAAAACTGACGTTTTGAACGCTTTGTCACTAAGATGTGTTTCGCGAAAAGCATATGTGTATGTAAAAAATAAGATGAAGATACCTCTGCCAAGTATGTCAACTTTAAGAGCGTGGACTAAACAATTCCAATGTAGACCTGGGCTATTGTATGTCGTAATTGATATGATGAAAAGTTACGAACAGTCACTTGAACCTCGCCAAAGATGCTGTTTTGTCTTTTGATGAAATGAATATCTATAGCAAGGTAGCATACGATCAGGAGAGCAATTCCATCATGGGACCGTATAAAAATGCTCAGGCATGATAAATTAATTTATATTATTATTATTATAGTTACAGTGCTTAATTTGTTTTTAAAGCAATGAAATATTGGAACTCGAATTTTTGGACATAGATGGATCTCCTGCGAGTATGATAGACAAGAAGTTGTAGGCTAGTCTTGATAAAAACTTTGGTAAACTATTTTATATGGGCCAGTCTAGTAACTTTTGACTTCGGTCCGTCACGATTATCCGTCACGTTCGAGTTAAAATCCACACCCATGTCGGGACTCGAACCCGGGAACTTTGAGTCGTGACCTAACGCCTTAGACCGTACGGCTACTCGGTCGGCTTGTAGTCTTGATTTCAATATATATATATGCAAATTTTGCATTAATTCAATTATGCACAATGGTAATTTAATTAAATGTCGATCTGACCTATCTCTGTGTGTGTGTTTGTGTGAGAGTGTGTGTAAATGAAATTTTCTTCCTTAATGCTTTGTTCTTCGAGATAAAATATTCATATATCAAATGTAATTTTTGTGTCATGATATAGCAGCATAGTTGCATGTTTAATGAAGCCGGTTACTAACATAAATGATTTTCAAAATTCTAAGTACTTGCATGGTGTATGTAAGTAACATTACGTGTCACTTTGGTTGCCTAAATAATTAACTGTACTGTACGGTTATGTCTAATAAATTAATATTACCATAATTCAGAAAACATCTTTCTATGCTCTCTTCACATTTCCTTTTAGAATTTCTTGAATTAATGAGAAAATATCTAAGACTTCTTGTTAAAATATGCCATATCTTAAACTTTACTAATTTTTCTATCATATTACGATGTACATTACAAACTTTAAGCAATTTTGGTTCAGGTCGTGATAAGGAAAGGAAACCAGAGTCTAGTTTGAAGGTACCATCTCCGCATTTACCTGGCGTGACAGGAAAATCTCTGACAACGTCAGTCAGGATGGGCGACCACTGGAATCGTTACCAGAACCTTCCAATTGCAAAGCTGAGGTCCACCTCCACCCAAGACCTACATATTGTATTGAAGGTTATTCCTGGAGACTAATAAAAATATAGTAGGTTTTTAAAATCTGAACTATATAATTCTTAGATTCTCATCCCGTTTAAAATTATTAAATTCCTATACACTGAAAATATTTCAAATAAATTTTGGTAGTTCGCTAAATTAATGTATATTGGGAGTGGGATGTTGGATGTACATCGAGAAATCAGTCTAGGAGATTATAGTTATCAGGTTGAATTCAGTTTGGAATTTTATTGCAATTTAAGACATCCTGGCTGAAGTTTTCCATAGTTTCCCTCGGTCGCACCAGATACGTACCGGGATGGTATTTGAACAAGGCCAGGGCCGATTCATTCACAAATCCGTCCCCTAGTTATTGGTGTTAAAATTCAGTGTAAAACTGGATTGTGTGAGCTGTATATGGAGTTTTTTTATTTTATTTTTTGCTATGGCATGACAGACTTTTGACAAATATAACGTTGCCCACTCTGTTCTCATCGAATTCACTATAATTAAATAGTTCAAGTTTTATAGAACTGAAAAACGTTGATTCACACAGTTCCCCCCCCCCCTTTACAGGTTATTCTAGTTCGTGGTATCTATACACAATGGAAACGAATAATATATTATGATTTTGACGCACAGATGTCGAAAATACATTAGAAACTGTGATTTTAGCGTTAAATGAAGCCGGGTATAATGTTGTTGGATGCGTTTAGGAAACATGAGAGTTTGGAGGGACTTAGCTGTAACATAATTAAATCCTTACTTCCCGAATCCGTGTAACAAAACGAAGAACATTTGGGTTTTTACAGATGTACCGCATCTTCTTAAATTACTTAGAAATAATTTCCTTGATAAAGGGTTTCTTCTTTCTTCAGGTACTGTTATTACGAAAGTAGTTATTCAGTCTGTACTAGAGAAATACCAAAGTGAAATACATTTGCCTCTCAGCATAACTGACACACATATCTCTGTAACAGGTCGAGATAGACAGCGAGTATTATATGCAGCTCAATTACTTTCGAGAACGAGTAACGCTATTACATATTTTGCTCCCTCGTGAAAATGAAGCTGCAGATTTGTTTAGTCTTATAAATGATTGGTTCGATATAATGAATTCTTATGTAAAAGAAAATTAAGACGTTATCTTGAAAAGTTCGGTGTTCATTTTCAATTGCAGAAAAAATATATTAAGTAGAATGAAAGATGTGATTGATTCTCTACGAGTGTGTGGCCACAAGAATTTACTGCCATTCCAGCACGGCATTATACAGTCAATCAATGCACTTTTTGGACTTCATGCAGAAATGAGAAAAATTCATGATACACACGTTGTATTAACAGCACGTCTTAATCAAGACGCTTCAGAGAATTTATTTTCTCGGGTTCGTGGCGTCGGAGGGTTTTATGATCACCCTCTACCTACAGAATTTAAAAATAGGGTGCGTCTATTGCTACTAAGTGGTAACTCCAGTAATTTACCTTTAAAAGTACCAACAAATGACCAATGCAGCGAGGTCGAAATGCCTGCGAAACTTCAGACAGAAGACAAGGACAATCCCATGACTGAAAGTTATTTATTTATTTAGTTAGTTATACAAACATAGTACGTTCTATGTTGTCCGGGTTCGAGAATGAAAGTTCCGAAAACGCAGAACAAGAAATTGACATTATACAATTTCCACAAATTCAAACAGAGTTATCTTCCGCAGAGACAGTCGATTGTTCTAGACAAGGTTTGTATTTCTCAGCAGGCTATTTAGCTTATAAGTGCCGTGCCGTAGACTCAACACTAGGAGCCCGTACAGATAGTCTGCCTTCTGTAAGTGCACAAGACAGAAGTTGGATAAATTTAGTATCACGTAGTGGATTGTACAATCCCAACCAGGATTTTTTTGAAACAGTACAAGAAATGGAAGCTGCATTTTGCTTGGATCATCCGCCAAAACAACTTGAACAAGGAGCCAGGGGTCATGAAAAACGCTGAGAAAATTCTCAGTACTAATTTTCCAAGTCTAAACATTGCTATTTCATCTCCTTTTGTCCGCATTCGAACATTCATTCGAGTAAGGAATCTTAATACAAAATTAAGAAATAGCCAAAAATTGAAGAGTATTAAGAAAGCAAAACAATGGGTAAAGTAGAATTTTAAGTCTACGTTTAGTGCATCCAGAAAGACTAAGGCTGCAGTATATCGTTAATAAAGACCTACGAAATCTCAGCAACACATCAATCCCTGAGAAAAATACGGAATTTACCCCCCCCCCCAACTCCGCCATAGTCGATCCCAAGCCCGGTTGAGAAAG
>JAGDQP010057579.1:0-12718 GCA_022664845.1 Lepisma saccharinum | reverse complement strand
ACTACCAGCAACCATTGCACTACGTTTTTGAAATCCAACATTTGCATCACCTAATGTATTAAATTGCCCTCCAGTATCCTTATACCACAACGCCTTCTTCAAATGTGTATTGGTAGCATCCTCGGAATAATTGAGACCTGATTGAAAATAGGAGCGATAGGGATACGTACCATTAGATGAAGAAATGACTTTATCATTGAAATAAACATCAACTTGTCCAAACATAGAATGGAGAAAATTATTTACGGGTCCAACAATATCGGCCGCAACAGGAGGAGGTCCCGCTGCTGCTACGTGTAAATTGGAACCATCACCTTGCGTAACTTTACATTTTACATAGAGGTACAGAAAAGCGGGATGTATATACTCGGAACTATCTCCAGGTATAACGAATTCAATGGGTCCTTCGGAAGTGAGTGTGGAAATAGGTCGATATTCGACCATACGTGAAGATTCAATGGCAGTTTGTGTCATGGGAACAGATACCAAATCCAATTCATTGGTACAGCACTCTTTACTACCGGGGGTAAGAAACGACATGGTTGTTAAGTAAAAATATATCTTGGTCTCGTACTTGAACGTTTACGGCGCTTAACAGGTGGTCCTACACGTCCAGGAGCTCTTCGTTTTCGTGCCCGTCGTCTACCACTACCGGTAAGCAACTGATTTAGTTTGGTTTCCGCTTTGTTTTTAAAGCCGATCCTGCTTCCCGTACACGTGCCTTTACGGATTCTTTTACAGGTCGATTTTCCAACATATTACCGGCAACTTGGATTCCTGTCTGTAGAGCTTGTCGTCCAACGGCTTTGGCACCTTGTTTAATGAATGGCATTGCAAATCGAAAGAGACCACGGAATAAACTTCCAATTCCATGTCCACGCTGGTAGACGGGTCCTGCGAAATATAGGATTCCACGTCCACGATGTATTACTGTCATTGTGGGAGACGTGTAAAGTGAAGTGTCACCGTCAATATCCCGGATGCAAATGGCAAATTACGTCCTGCATGGTCTTAGTAGGATTTCAATGGTATCGAAACTTAATTTGGCCAGTGGAAAGTAATGAACGTTTTGGAATGTAATGGTTTGCACTTTACCGTGATTTGTATCACTCATGGCCACAATTCGAAGTAATGGCGCTTTTGTATCCCCTACATATTGAGGTTGTACGAGATCCGTATACACAAACACTTGTTGTGGGTATCCGATACTTAGGTAAGGCTGTTTCTGTACAGTACCGACTTTTAAAATGTTAATGTTGGGTTCGAATCCTAATTGCAATGCCAAGAGAGGCGATAGGCGTATGGCTTGAATATTAGGCGTGGTTTTGACATGTACCGTAATTTAATACGTAAATTGTATTGCCGGCGTAATTGTATTTAATTCATCCAACAATTGTTGGATGGTTGAATAATATCCCGATGTAATACGATGTTTTACTTTTGTTCCATCCGCTAAATCAAACCAAAAGATATTTTCCCCATCAAGAACATTTTGACAAGTAAGCGGAATATGAATTTCACCCAGTCCCACCATCCACGATGCATCATTTAAATGAATCCGATGATTTAGAATATTACGAAAATGTGTAGGTGTATTATTCGTATATGTATGTGTACTGGCATTTGAACTTAGCGTGACGTAAAAACTATCATCCGTACTATCCGAAATCATGATTTCCGTTTAAAGTGTAGTGTAATGCTTGACATTCCAAATTGAAATGGCAATTTTCGACCGCGCTCGTCTTTTAAGTCTACATGTAATGTATCGAAATAAAGCCTTACCACTTTCATATAGTGCGGACGATCAAACATGAACGATTGCATTTGGCCATACTGGTAATCGTGCACACTAATTTTACGAACTAACTTACCAATATTAGGTTGTGTTTTGACCACATCAAGGCAAACATTAATTTCCGAAGGGATATGATAATCCAAATTACATGGAAAGGGTGCAGGGATGTTGACGATCATGGGTCGTCGTTGACGACTGTGTGGAAAATAGTGAATGCTATGATTTTCTATGTTTGGATCATTACTAAACCCAAGTAGGTTTTGTAAGCCAGGCGTCATTCCAATCACGTATTGACGTCTTTGATAACGTCGATGTTTAATAAATACGTGATCACGTGCACTATCATAATGCAACATGCGTGGATCATCGATGGCTGTTGCATCATCTTCGTCGGCGAGATCGGGGATGATGGGATCATCGGCGGCAGCAAGTTCAGGTTCTAATTGTTTATTCAATTGAGTTACTTTAAGTAACTCTGCAAGAAAAAGTCGTAGGCGTTCTTTTTCCTCGGCCTTTTCTTTAGCTTCCTTTAAAGCTTGTGCTTCTTGCTGTGCTTTAAGCATGTCTGGAATACTTTGTACTAAGTTTGGTACGGAATCATAGTACCCCGGTGGAAATTTAATATTATATTGCGTTCTCTTTTTACCATGTGTTTGAATAATAATTTCCTGTTCCTGTGGCAAATTATAAAAACTCCAAGGAATGGTTACCCCTGGTAAACCTACCACCCAATCTCCCGTCAAATGAAGTGGTTGTACAAGTTTGGTCGTTTACGAGGCAGTCGTGTTATCGGGAAATACATGTGCACTTGCATTGGACGGTAACGTCACATAAAATTCATCTACATGTTTTGGTGACGTCATGATGCAGACTGAACGGTTTGTCGTCGTACCCAGCTATTCATACTTGGAGGATAGCCTAACCATTTGACATCGACCCATCCTTTTTTACGTTTAAGAACTTTTTCAATAAGAAACGTTTTCTTTGTCCCTACAATAACACGTTGCAATTCGTGATTGTAAAAGCTTCCCTTGATAGGATCACCATTCCAGTCTTTGATTTTATAGGTGATGGGTGTACTTTTTACACAACAGTCAACGATAAAAATTTCACGCGACCATTTTGGTAAGTACCAGTTTTCCAATTTATGTTTATATTTGCTTACACGAACATAATCACCCGACTGCAACTTACATTTCGGTTTGGTTTTAGATTTGTTTCCGTATAAGGTTTGCCATACATGATTTACTTGGTATCATTTACATCAACAGGTGCCATTTTGATTGTGGAATGTCTTGTGTGATTATAACTATGTACGAGATCGGACAATACGTCAATGTACCGGTACGTATTTTCAGCCGTGAAGTACTTGTAAATTTTTTCTTTTAATGTTCGGATAAATCGTTCAACAAGTGCAGCTTTCATTTCGGAATGTACACTATAATGATTGACACCGTACTTTTCAAAGACGCGTTTCACGTACTGGTTATAAAATTCCGTCCCTAAATCCGTTTGGCAATGTGTTAGTGGTAATTTCAATGATTTTAAAATTTGTGTAATGGCTTCAGCGATAATGGTTCCCGTTTTGTTTTTGACAGGAATACAAGTTGCATAGCGTGAAAACACATCGATTGAACATAAAATGTATCTGTACCCATCATTATACTTTGCCACATTTTGCATATCTGCTAAATCCATTTGAAGTAATTCATACGGACCACTCACATAATATTGTTTGCGCGGAAACTTTTTACATGCAGGTGCATGTAATGTATATGCATCCTGTGAAGCTAACCATTTTTTAATCGTTCCTTTAGGTGTACGTGTTTTTTGTTTGAGTTTAGCAATACTACCTAGAGATACTGGTTCCGTATACGAATAATACAATTTGGATAATGACATACTCACAAGTTATAAAATTTAAAGTGTCTTAAAATGTTGCTTGAACGTTTCTTTACCTTTGAACGAGGTTTCTTTGCTTTTTTGCTTACCCGTTGTTGCTGTGCACCGGCACCAAAATTGGAAATTAATGAGTTCTTTTGGAATATTAATTTGATGAAGTAATTGTTTAAATGCCTGAATCCCGATTGGATTGCGTGGTGTTCGGCGTCTTACCGCGTCATTGACAAGATCAATAATATTGGATACTGGAACGAGGGTGTTATCAATGGTTACTACACCGGTTGGATCCCAACTGATACGATTGGATGCATGCAGTAGATTTAATAAGACTCCCGTTTTTCGACTTAGGGTTTTCGGGACAGAATCAAGAATCAATTGAAATAATGGATTTGCGGTACTAGTACTTTTGGTTGCAGCGTCCGATTCCACCAATGGTAGTGCAATGGGTTGATTTGCTGGAGGGATATGAGCCAAGTACCTATGCAATGCCTGTTGGTACAATTTCCATTTGGCCTGTGGTGAAAGATCCTTACGTGTTAATACATTTTCCATTTGATGATCTAATCGTGCTTGGTGTGATTCACTGGATTTTACGGATGAGGCCAATTGTGCCGATGCATGTTCCGGTACCAAAATCATTTTCTGGAATTGTGAAGTAGCCATGTTATTGATTGAAGGGACTTCCCGCAACTGCACTTAATATGGGTGCTAACAGTAATGGTAAAAAAGCACCAGCCTTTTTCAATAATAATCGTCGTCTACGTTTTATACTGGATCGTGCAAGAGACAATGCACGCAACGTCTTCTTATGTCGGCGTAATCTTTGTTTCTGACGGGGACTCAAGCGGATGTTGCAATTTATTGTATTTTTAGCTACTTGTGCTATGGTACGAATAACTCCACCAGATGCTTTTTGAATAAGCAGTTTACGCTTTTTACCCTTACACTTGCAAAGGGCACGGAGCTCAGTTTGGTAATGTTTCAAGCTCGACATCTTGACGTCAACTGAGCGTAATGGGTGTGTGCGTGTCTTTTACATGTGCATATACATGCATGGTTTCATCGGGAAAAATATTGGTACGTAGTCGTAAAGCGTCTGGAATCTGTTGTGTTAAATCGAATAATAAGTAACTATGTGGTTTGACCGTAGCTTGTTCAAATACGTCTACCACATCCTTGCTGTGCCGTGGCATGATTTGTCTTGCAAGGTATTCAATTTGAAGTTTATCTCTTGGATTTTTACAAACGACGAGATAGTGTGAATTTAAGGATATATCACGTGCATGTTTACCTTTAGGAAATAGGTTTTGCACAATAAATATCACAGTTAAGCTCTTATGATGAGCGTACTTCGGAAATAGGTTAGCAATATTATGCTTAGTTTCACTCATTAAATCATCAAGTATAATTAATGAATTCCGTTGAATTTCAAACGTTTCCATATCGGGAATGCTGTGATGGAATTTAATGTTTGCAGCACTAAGGTTTGGTACTGCCGCTCCGTAGCACCAAACGATCTCGTTGAATTTAATACTAAACATTGTATCTTTATACTGTAAGAGGTTATATACAAAATAACTCTTTCCGGCCCTTGAGGGGCCGGCAATCATGATGGTGCAAGGGTGTGTAAACGGCAACATCCTGACTTGAAATGACTGATGGCAATCGAGTATTCCCTTTTTATACTATCGTGAACACGGAAAAAACTTCCCTAGCAGTCTTATTTACACACGTATGTCCTATTAGACTTGTCGGTACCCGTAGGGTAATGTCTTGTAGTCTGTTATAGTTACGTTTTCTATAATACGTCGTCGTTTGCTTTTGGTCACCTGGTGAGTCTTTGTCTCGGGTCTTGATACAATGACAAACCCCGGCTGCGTCGAATGTTGTTGGGAGAGAAAATAACTTTCTTTTGCGTCTTTTCTGTCACTAAGTCGTAAAAATGGTCTAGTGTAATTTCATCTTTGGTTCTATAATTTAGAGTAATGCCCCTTATTTTTAGTACATCCTTCACTTTACCAGTACTAATTTCTCGTATGCGGTACGCATAGTTCTTAGGTCCGAGACTAATGAATAATATCATTTCCCATCCGTCAGGTATCTCATTTGTAAGTTCGCCGAGATACCTGCCAGTATGAAGCAAGGGTTTGTCATACTTGTTTTCAATAAACATAATTGAATCCATATCTACATACAGAAGTCGGTCGTAGCCTACGGTCTCCATTAGTTTATATAGTTTTAACCGTGTCCATGATGATATAAAGGCGGCCAGGCAAACATTCGAGAATGAAAGCGGCTTATTAACATTCTCTCTGTCCTTATATGTAACAATGAGGCTTGTATCTCCCACGGGAACAACGGTAGATACCTCATTTTGAGGGGACAGCAGCAGTTTGAGAAACGTCTCACTGTCCGAGACAACCCTGGACTGTGGTAAATCGGTACGTTGACCATATTTTCCATATAATGAATTTAAAAATAATTTCGATATGTACCGAAGCCCAGGATTCCAAGTTACATTATTATAGTCCATACGGATATTTTCGTGCTGTTGGTATTCCCGTATGTATTGTTCTTTGGATTGGTTCGTTTCACACTCTGGGGGAAATCCACTTGCTTCCTGCTTCATTGTGAGGAAGCTACCAACGTACTTTTCAAACAGGCCTTCTTCCATTTCGAATTCCCAAATTTCATGGATTTTTTCGATGGTATATCCATGTTTCAGCGCTTTGTGTATTTCAGGCGAGCAGAACGTTCCCCTAAATTGCCGTTGTTCCTTTGTATGGTAACAGTCCGCGTTATTGTTTTCTTCCATGCACGTACGACATAACCCAAACATAAGTTTGGAATTAAACGTGAATGGAATGATTGGCAGTTTCAAATTAGCTGGGGGTAGTATTGTACAGTCAATAAGACCGTTGACGTTTTCCGGTTTTGGAAAATTTTGTTTATACACCGTCGGCATACCAACCGGAACTGGGCAGCGCGCCATTACCCAGGGATAGAGTGACGTAACGTCCACATATGAATTTTTTTCATTTTCGCTGCATTTATACAACGAACGAAAACATTCTGTTCTGCCGCCTTTGAACGCGTTCTTTGGACTAAGGCCTTCATCCAGGGTGGCGCATTTTGTTCGAATAAAGTCCTGGATGGTCTTATCCGCTTTTACTTTGGCGTCTCACTCACATTCCCAAATATGGATAAGTTTGTATCCTAACCGTTTGATATATTTCCTTTTTTCTAACGTACGTTGGTATTTTTGTTCAAGGCCCTCTCCCCCATCAATGACGCTATGCCTAAGGCTGGGATAGCACTCCTTATGGCCATGCGTGTAACACCCTTCAAATTCCCAGACGGTTACTTGTTTTGTTCGTTTATTTTTATTATAGCCATCTGCCTTGTACGGGCCAATAGGGACCTCTCCTCCATTACCACTATGTCGGATTTTTACACCAGTTGTGTGGGCCATATATTCCAGCCAGTGAAGGGCTTTTTTGCTTTGGCGATCTCGATGCTGAAATCCAAGAGGGGGCAGGACAGCTATATTGTCTTCCTTAATATATAATGTGCGAAACACTTTAATAGCCAAACTTGCAATTGTTGATGACACTAAGAAGCACTGCAACCCGTTTGTGCGTTCTTCAATGATATTACTAAATTTCACAACAGCACTCGCCAGAATATCAACGTCGTTTCTGCAGTAGTCAACCAGTTCTTTTTGCATATTAAATTTGTAATTTGGATCTTGACTACATGTATTGTGCCATTCGAATAATGCCTTTGCATCCTCAACACTTGGATTTTCAGGTTCAAACCACTCAAGATCAGGTATAGGACCCTCATAATCTTGATTGTCGTCCGTATTAAATAAATACGGGAATTCATCCTTCTTTAGGTTATTTTCTAACCCTAAAGTTTTGGGTAAATTACTTAGTTTGACCGACATGTACAAGTACGTATCCCGGAAGACAATTCGTTTTCCAAGGGCCATTTGGATAATTTTTTGTCCTTGCATGATGAGATGCAGGTCTTTATCGTATCCCTGGTCCTCAATAATGGTTTTTGCCGCCAAAATCATATCGAATTTCGATCCGTTATGTGATAAGCAAATATTTTTTTCAAACGAAGGGCGATCTATAAGTACGTGCTTTATAAATTCGGCCATTCTTCCAAACACAAAATCGCGACTACCCCCATTATTTTTGTCTCCGCAAGTCATACATGCGGCTCTTGCATTTTTCTCCTTCCAGCAATCCTGACAACGATGACCTGCACATACCAAGTTTACTTCATGTTCTCGCTCACCCTTCGTGTTAGGACCAAGTAATTTTGTTTCACAGTCAAATACTATCATCAGGTATTTAGTAAAGTGTTGAGGTTCTAGTTTCTGTACAAAACACTTATGCTCAGGTAATACAGGTTTGTCACACAAATGGCAAAATCTTTCGCCGCAAATATGATTTTCTTTCCGTTTACGCATATCCGTAAGGACTCGGCACGTGGAACATTCAACCACATCGTTACATACTGCCCGACCACTTTTTGAAGGAACTTTATGGTTAATAAAACAAGTCATTGAAGGGAACACTCGATGGCAATCAGCACATGGAACTCGCTGTTTTTCTTTTTCTTCAATCCCATGGTATACTTGACACCATGCACATTTATATTGGCATTTATGGTACATTATGTTATCATACCCCTCTAGGCAATATTTACAATAGGCCTTTACTCCCAAGTACGATGTAATAAAGGAAATCGCACTGTAATGCCCGTCTTGGTATTGAATGAAAAGGCGTTTTGGAGCAGGTGGACCTGCAAATATACGTTCCGTATGTCTTGTTTTTGGGTCTCTTTCATACACTACAATCTGATAGTTCGGGAGTAAATGTTGCTGAAACTTGTTTACCTCCCTTAAGGTACAACCATTAATACGTTCAACGTCAACTCCCACCGCCCGACTCATCTTTTTTGCTTTTTTAATCCATGAAAATGGATATTTTTCAGTATTCTGTAAATTTCGCACTAATGAGTATTTTTTATCCGCCTTGGCTTTGCCCTAGACCAGACTTTGCGGCAGGCAGTAAATATCCGTTGAAGGTTCAATGGTATGTGCCTGAAGGAAACGGCCTTTATCCATAATTTTTTTAATACGATGGGACTGTGGCCCTCTCCCCAGTCGAGGATACACCCAATGTAACTTTATTCGAATTTCGCCAAAAAGAAATGCTTCATTGGAATTTAATACATTTTCTAATGTTTGTAAAATTACATCGGGTGTTAACTCATCTCTCAGGCGCCAAGCCACGTACAGGGGCGTATTCACAGTACTTGTACTACTTTCAATGGTTAGCCCTGCATACGCCTCTTGCGGAATTCCTGGAAGAATATTGTTTAAGGCAAAGGAAAACAGTTCCGACACGTAAGCCTCTGCATCAACAACATCTACTCCGTCACGGTTTGATAAAATGACCTGTCTCCCCTCCATTCCGAAATGTGGATAGCGACGTCGACGACTTGACAAAATTTCAAAGTTATCTGAACTTTCATTTCCGCTACCAAACATAATATCACAATCTGATGGTACCCAATGATGCCACAGCGGAGGTGCCACACCATTCATTTTTGAAAGTTTGTTCAGTGTAACTTCTTCCACATTTAATGGGGTAATGGGGGAATGTTCAATCCCACTACCCGCACTGCCATTATCTCACGACGATCCCGGTTGTGCAATAAAATTATTTCGGAGATCGTATTCCTCCGCAAGAGACAATTGTCCTGCGTTCGAAGACGTCTCCGGAATAGCATTAGCATTCATTTGTTTTCCCTGACCCTGAACGGCAATTGGTTCGTAGGGAGGAGGCGGTGGGGGCGCCATCAGTGTAGAAGACCGTCTTGCATCTACCTCCTCTAAAAGGTCTAATGCAAGATTCATTGTACACTCATGATCCATTTCCCTAGTTACTATAGTACTCAGGTGCTCGGGTGGAGTAATGGGTGGTACCTCGAATATTTGTTCTCCATCCGTGTCCACTGATGGCGGTGGTGGTAATGTCTTAATATTACATACGGGCGTTATGTTTGTATTACCATCCACAATAGTCATGGCTCTTTGCACATGGCATTGTCGTTGTTGGTACTGGCAATCATTCCTATTACCAGTATCATTACGTCGAGAAACAGGTGCAAGAACCGGAAACGCTTCTAATTCTCTCATGAATCTACGTGCCTCCTCCCACCCAAGCAATTTTATTAAAGTAACATTATTCATGCGGTCCATATCAATTTGTCCTGCATTTGCTAGTTCATAAAAGCGAATATGCATTGTTTCCATGATTCCTTCAAACTCTACATACCCGCTTTCATACAATGCCAGCAAATCCCCTACCGATTGGCACACTCTTATACAATCAATAACTCTGTCCCAGTAAATGTACACCAAATGGGCAATAAAATCCCTACTTACTATATCGAACGTTGGCCGGAATCCTCTAGCCATCGACTCACAAACGTCCCTCCAGGCCGAAACCATGTCATCCCCATTGTCAATACGTCCTTCCAAGAATGCTAGTAAGATGGTGTCAATAGGGTTCATCTTTCTGTAATAAACGGAGAGATAATCTGTCAGTACATGTGTTCACAGCAACGTTCTCACATCAACTAAATACAATCACTATGTACACATGTATAAATACAAACATTCGGAAGGTTGTAATTTACGTGTTATATATTTTTTTGAACAAATGAATATATCTTTAAGTGTTGTATAGAGTTTTTGTTTTGTTTTCTATGTTCAAAATGTTGCAATCAATGCGTAAAAGTCTGATTAATTCTTAAGGTACATGTTACACAATGTACGTATTATATATCTTTTTTTTGAACACAGTTTATGTTTTGTTTTCTACGTTCGTTCAAAATGTTGCATTCAATGTGTAAAGGTTTGATTGATTGATTGTTAAGGTACATGTTACACAATGTACGTGTTATATATCTTTTCGAACAACGTTTATGTTTTGTTTTCTACGTTAGTTCAAAATGTTGCATTCCATGCGTACATGTTACAAATTCACACAACGCTGTTACAAACTAATCTTATATTTTTTGTAACAAACGTAGTGTACTGTAATATTTTATTTACGAAACGTTGTTACAAACTAAAGTAGTACTTTTGTAACAATCGTACCGTCACGTGCAACTTTTTATATAAAATATAATGTAATGTTCATTTACCCTGCTTTTTAACTTTCAAATCCACACACAAACGTACCGTGTTAAGCCAGATGGAACACCTCTTGACAATATTTAATCCACAATCTATAACAAATAAAACATCTGCTTAGTATTGTACAAACGTAACTGTATGTCTTTACCAGTCAGCGTTCAAACTCACAATGCCCTTCAAAACAACTCGCGCTACCTATACACTGCGCAGATCAAAGCGTCTCCCTCCCCTACCATGCATATTCCTTAACCAGTTTCAACCAGCATGCAGTGGGATTCGGTCAATGCGTGCTTCAGAGGGAGGTTGGTAAGTTATAGTATTTTTATATGTTAATTCTTTTCAACATTCATACGGGTCCCTTGAGGGTTATACAATGTTGTTTGTCGAGCTTGCCACTTTTTCCGATCCGCTACTAAGAGACAATGGGATTCCTTCTGATTGGTATTAAAGCGTTATTTTACATTTTTAACACTAAAGTCAACTCTTGGACTTTTCGCGGCCATTTTAGGGGGTGGGGAGGTCAGCTGGAGTCTTCACATATTATTTTTTGATGATTTCTATTTAATACTAACATTTTTACCTTAAGAAAACAAAGGTGAAATGTTCAATCCATTAGACCTTTGGGCGCATTTGGCGGCCATATTGGGGTGGGGGAGGTGGGGTGGGGTTGCCAAATGGTCTTGTATCATGATTTCTATTCAATAGTAACATTTTTACTTTAAAAAAACAAAAGTGAAATATTCAATCCACTAGGCCTTTGGCGGCCATATTGGGGTGGGGGAGGTGGGGTAACATTGTCAAATGGTGTTTTATCATGATTTCTTTTCCATACTAACATTTTTACATTACAAAAAAAAAGTGAAATATTCAATCCATCAGGCCTTTGGGCGCCTTTGGCGGCCATATTGGGGTGGGGTCGTCCAGTGGTCTTGTATCATGATTTCTATTCCATACTACCATTTTTACTTTAAAAAAACAAAAGTCAAATGTTCAATCCATTAGGCCTTTGGCGGCCATATTGGGGTGGGGGAGGTGGGGTGACATCGTCAAATGGTGTTTTATCGTGATTTTTATTCCATACTAACATTTTTACATTACAAAAACAAAAGTAAAATATTCAATTCATTAGGCCTTTGGGCGCCATTGGCGGCCATATTGGAGTGTGGGAGGTGGGGTGACATCGTCAAATGGTGTTTTATCATGATTTCTATTCAATGCTAACATTTTTACATTACAAAAACAAAAGTCAAATATTCAATCCATTAGGCCTTTGGGCGCCTTTGGCGGCCATATTGGGGTGGGGGAGGTGGGGTAACATCGTCAAATGGTCTTGTATCATGATTTCTATTCAATGCTAACATTTTTACTTAAAAAAAAACAGAAGTCAAATATTCAATCCATTAGGTTTTTGGGCGCCTTTAGCGGCCATATTGGGGTGGGGGAGGTGGGGGGACATCGTCAAATGGTGTTTTATCATGATTTCTATTCAATGCTAACATTTTTACATTACAAAAACAAAAGTCAAATATTCAATCCATTAGGCCTTTGGGCGCCTTTGGCGGCCATATTGGGGTGGGGGAGGTGGGGTAACATCGTCAAATGGTGTTTTATCATGATTTCTATTCCATACTAACATTTTTATATTAAAAAAACAAAAGTCAAATGTTCAATCCATCAGGCCTTTGGGCGCCTTTGGCGGCCATATTGGGGTGGGGAGGTGGGGTGGCGTCGTCAAATGGTGCTTTATCGTGATTTCTAGTCAATGCTAACATTTTTACATTACAAAAACAAAAGTC
>JAGDQP010057578.1:0-12719 GCA_022664845.1 Lepisma saccharinum | reverse complement strand
TGTTGTTGAAACGCTATTACAGAACAATAGTTTGAGTTGGCAATGACTCCAAATGAACTTTACTAGAACATAATTAGAAACGTATGTGGTACCATATAGCACAGGCTCTATCAAACAGTATTGTTGTTGAAAACTCTTTACAGCATTCAGTATGAAACGTTACGACATATCTCGTGTATGTATCAACAAACCGAAACAAGATTACAGGACAGTACTTTGAAATGCCGCGGTCGGAGCCAATTGAAGATAGAGAAACAGAGCAAAACACACTTTGGTTGTAAGTAAAGAGACGTATGAAACAATTGTGGATGTAAAGTCTCAGCAATAAATCATCCAAACAAACCTAAAAGTTCAAACTTATGAAAGTACTGCCACTCTCCGGGGCTTCGTAACTCACAATCACTTGTGTAAACATTTTAATAAAAATCACTGCTTGGAACTCCTTGCAAAAATAATTGTTCCAGAAATGTACAAATAAACAAACTGAAGATAAGAAAAAAATACATAACGTGAACTGCAAGTTCTGCACATTCTAGTCAATATGTCAAAATTGGTCCACATAAACCTCACAATGAATGTTCAAAGGATCGTCCAGCACCTGCGATGCACATGCGAATGCGTACCAGGACATTGTTTACTAGGCGTAAAAGTTCATTTGCACTTAGTCCATGAAAGACATTATAGATCCTCTCTCTCATGTTCTGCCCTGTAGTAGGACGCTCTTGATAAACCAACTCTTTGACAAGTTCCCAGAAGAAAAAATCAAGCGGAGTCAGGTCCAGAGAACGCGCTGGCCAGTAAACCAAGCCTCTAATTCCGATCCACCTCTTTTGGAATAAACGAGCAAGAGTTCACCTGGCCACTCTAGCACAATGAGCAGGGCAACCGTCGTGTTGTAGCCACATCATAGCACGAGTTGCTAGTGGTGCAAAGGAACGTTGGTTGAAAAAGTCCAAATCCAGTTTCAAGGGGTAACCAGGATAGTTAAAACACGTCAATGACATGACGTATACACTTTTCATGTTATTATTCTTAGAAAGAAACACCATAGTATTTGTTAAGCACGTTTTGGATAGATGCACATGTGCTGTACTTCTAATTTGAAAACCTTTGTTCGATTCACCACCAACCAGTTTCTTTTTCGCATACATTGAAGTATTCAAACAGAGATTCATCTCCGTTGTGGAGACTTACGAAGCATCACTGATCAGAATCAGTGTGTTGTTTAGCATCACTGATCAGAGTAAACAGTATGTGTGTTGTTTAGCATAATGATGATATACTATTCATGTTTTCCATTGGTCTTTCTCTCTTCCTCTTTTTCTTGATGTATTGTTATCGTGTCTTCTCTGCTTCTTTTTCTTCTTCTTCTTCTCCCTCTCTCTATCTATGTTTATTTCTTCTCTTACTTTACGTACTCTTTATCTGTGCGTGTTCCACAGCTAAATCCGGACCACTTTCGATGACCCGGTGATAGGGCCTGACCATAAGTGACCCGGTAACTCGACTGACTTGGTCTGGATAGTCTATTTAACTGGGAATTTCGACGCCGTATTTTTTGTGTTCACGAGGTAACATCGCTGATCCTGGTCACCCCTGAAATAAACACTGTTCAAACGCAATGAAATAATTAAAATCTCTTCTTCATTCTCCGGGTTATCAGATCTACATCGAATCACTCTGTCAGAATGCGTTCAAATCGTAAACCTGATGAAACAGTAAAAAACCTGACCATCATCCCCCGACAGCCTGTTACCCGTTTCAGCTCTGCCGTGTTCATTCCATCTGTGTGAATTGTCATACACACTAGCTCATTAGTGTTGTAATTACTAAAACGTTATATTCACAATAGGTGGAATCTAGAATGGCATGTTCGGAACAGATGCATTTTAAGATATAAGTAGAAAATGACTCCCTTTATTTTCGCTATTTCAAGGGAATAATTATTTTTATATTAATTAGGCAAACAATTAGTTTTGATCCTATAATTCTAATTTATGAACATACCATTCAATGTGTTCCTTTATTCACGTTTGAAATTTGCAACACGTAATGTCTGCTGTGCCTATAGGAACATGCGAATATTGCTTTTGGACATTTGTAACTTTTCATTTTGTTACAGTTTTGAATTATAATGTTGGCTCTTTCTGATATAAATTAAGCAGAAAATTTATCATCCATTCATGTTCTTTGTATGCTCAATTTACATTAGTAGTCTGGAATGGATGGTATGGCTTACGGTATCTACTGGGTTTATTACAATCAGTGATTCTGCCAGACCCCGGCCTCTGTGGGGGTGTCAGTCCCGATTCCTCGAGAGTATCCTCAAATTTAACATTTTTTCGCGGTCAAAAATAGATAGAAACACTGCAAAGCTACCATACATTCTCCCAATTTTGACTTTACACCAAAATTCCTGGCGGAATGTCTGATTACAATGTATTCGAAACCAGCACGTTCAAAGAGCCCCACCGAATTTGCAACCGAACAACGTGCAAACAAAGCATGTGTGTTGCACTTTTGACATTATCCTAGATGTGTCTCAAATCTCTACATTTCCACTCGAAATTATGAGTATTTAATCTGACCATCAACTTTGATCGCAATTTTGAAAGTGACTAAATGAATTTTCAAGCACCCTTTATATATTCGGATAGCCGTGAAAAAAATATAAAATCCAAAGTCAGTTCTATCTTGCTGTTAGATTTCTCAGTACTGCACTTTATAATGTTAGGTTCTTTTTTACTACGTTTAAACTCCATATTTTTATCTGTACTCCCTTTCCTTCTTCTTCTTCTTTTTCTTCTCTCTCCTTTTCTCTCTCTCTCTCTCTCTCTCTCTCTCTCTCTCGTTTCTCTGCCTATGCTTAAAGACATCCATCGGTTTCAATTCTTTATTGTGTGTGTTTAAATTTCTCTCTGCATCAACTTAGGTATATTGTTTCGTCTCGCTTTTATTCTTTCATTTATACATACTAATACATGTCTATTTTGAAAAAAAAAAAAATGTTTTCATGATTTTTGCTGATTTTAGTATGGGCGATACGAGGGAGGGAAAAAGAGGAAGTTCTGTTTACCAGACACTATTATGGAATAAGAAGGCGCAATATTGCCTAGCTGCACGGCGTTCACTGTCGCATTTTTTTTATGCTAAATGTACCATCCCGGTTAATGCCTGGCGTTGCAGAGGAAAACACTGGGGAAACCTAAGTCAGGACAGTCAGCCGCTGGTACCGAACCGAAGACCTCCTCAATACGAAACCAACGTTCTACCAAGTAAGGTAGGGCGCTCGGAAGAAAGCATACTCGATTCAATGTTTATCACATACACGCACACACAATATCATAGGCGCGCGCACACAAAATAACGTAAATAACAACATAATATCGGAAATTATAAAGCATACATATCGTGTCCTATTTTTTAGAACTGGTAGAAACAGATCTTTCCTCTTGCCTTTCATGCACAACGTTAGTGTTCTATGGAATTCATTAAGAAAGAAATAGTTACCTAGCAAACATAAATTTCAGAGATCATTTTTATTTCTCCTTTGTTCAGTAAGGATCATTTTTATTGGACAATTTGAATTACACTTTTCAGTACACTTCAACTAGTGGCCCACGTAAAATAAAAATGGTGTAAGGTTTCCTGTTTTGGTGTTTGAAATGCGACTTGCTTAAATTTTTTTATTATTATTTGCTACATACTACAAGAAATCATGAATATCTTTCCAGAACCCAGGACATGTGATAATGTTTCCTGATAAAGAAAAAAGATTCCAACCCTTGCTCGCTCACTCACACACTCTCAGAATCACACACCTCCCACTCTACGTTAGTTGGGTGGCCTATCTTCTAGACTTAGAGAAAAATCATGTTTTATAAAGTCATGTAAAGATTATATTGGCCATGATAGTACATACCTAATACGGAAAACGAATGTTATAATGATGTGTTCAGTACAATATATATCATATCCAATCAAAATACTGTCACTTATTGAGTTACTCAGAACACAAACCATCATAAACACCACCAGTTGATGCAATGAACCTTTGAAACATCTTTCTTTTTACAGACTTTTCTTTAGTTCACAAACGTTCGTGGTGTCCTCAAATTTTAAAAAGTATGTTTTTAAAAAGTGTTTCATTATTTTTTAATATAAGTATTCGTCATAAAAACATCTATAACATATTTGAAGGGCAACGTGTCACTCGCAGAAGCTCAGTATAAAAATTCTATAAAAAGTTAACCAATTGTTAAATTGAAGAATAGAGACCAAAAGAAATCCAATCCTCTTTCTTCTGCAGAAGCGTGAAATCGAAACAGTAAGCTATAATGATATCAGTTTTTCAGCTCTTGTGTTGTTTGCAACTTGTGCAATAGTGTTGCCTGGTAACCTAAGTGGAAATACGTACAGAAGAAAAGGAAGTGGATTCCCTAATTTGCTCACTGACCAATTTTATGATGTATTAATCAGTATTTTCTACCATCACGATACTCCAATTCTAGAAACTCGGTATATTTACAAAACTTTCTCATAAGGTTGCCATGGCAACGATACAAACATATGTTCAAATGCTGCTCTATTGTATTGTGAGTCAAACGTATATCTGTGAAACTGGTGATAACTTTCTGTATTATTCTAGATTCTACAGTTATGCAGAGTATCTTGTGCGAGTGACAAAACAGTTGAAAGCAGATTTCAAACCACACAGTAGTTACATTTCCTCCCCAATAGGTTTGTTATTACCACTAAACAATCCACCACAACATTGATATTTTACAATGATTCTAAGTTCGCTCACTCTCAGTTATTTCCCCTGCCACCCACTCCCCTCTCTCCAATACGCACAGGCACATATTGACTAAATCTTTCATCAGTAGGTCCTTAACTACCTAATCCTATAACTGACGTCATTATTGAGAACTAAAATATTTTGGAAACTTTATCTGATGATAGTCATATTCATTGGTTAAGTATGTGTTCTTTTTTAGTTTATTACTTGCATTATAAGAATAGCTTACCAATAGTTTTCATGAAAATACAAATTTAATATCATCCGTCATAAAGCATTAGCATCCCAAAACATTAGATGTGAAGTTAAGTCTTCATTAACCCGTAGATGGCAACCATGTGAAGTTTGTCTTATTCTCAGTATTCAAATTTTCTATTTAAGTATTGCTTTTGGGTAATTTAGATTTATGTTGTCGCATTTAAAGTAGCATAAATGTGTATTTAACTTGCATACGTTTTACGAAATAATTTTCCTATTTTTTAATTTTTTTTAGTTTTACAGGTAATATTTCTCATGATCATGATCATGTTTAATGTATCCAAATACAGAAGCAATATTTAAGTAATCATCTATTTGAAGTTTGGACCCCACTTTTGCGAAATTTAACCGAATTTACCACCTGGTTCTTGCATCGTTAGTGCACTAAAAACTAACATTAGTGCTATCATATTTTTGGTGGGGGGCCAAATTCATATGAAGCTAGCTAGCATAGTTCACTAAAACGTACTAAGCACTAACGTTAGTGCTAACATACGTTAGGATTTATTCAGGATTTTTGGTGGGGGGACCAACTTTAGAAATATCAAATTCCATACTAATGGACGTACAAACATGGGGCAGACTGCAATCGTTAGTGCACTTGTTGAGCATTGGCTTTGTATTCGGGAGTACCAACAGCCAACCGTCTTGACTGAGGTTTTCCAGCGTTTTTTCTCACTCACGCAAGGCAAGTGAGTGGTACCTTCGACTTAGCATTTGGACGACTTCTTCCCGCATCCTAACCTAATTCCGGCCCGAGCCATAGATATCTAAAGGACATAAACGAATTCAAATTCAAAGTTGTCACAATTATCATGTTCACTATCGGCACAATTGAAATAGAAATATTCTTATCTTGTCGCAACAGTTCTTTGCTGATTTTGCTGTGCCACTTCTAGATACATATTGTTTCCCTGATGCTACATTTCCTCCCCAGGCACTTTCATTCAGATGCTCCTTTAAACCTTTCGCTTTGTCTTCAACCACACCCTCATTGTCTTCAGTAGGGTTTCTGTCAGGATTCTCAGTTTGCGGAGGTGTAAAGTCAAAATTGGGAGAGTGTGAGTGGAGTTTTACACGGTTTCTATCGATTTTTAACCGCAAGCATTTTAAAATTGGGGGTGTTGTGGGTGAGACCTCCCACAGGGTGGTTTGGTGGAATCACTGCTCTTCAGAAACTGAAAAAAATTGAAATATTACTCATAGTTCTTGAAAAATACTGTAACAACAAACACAGACCGAGTGAAAAAAGCAGTCGAATAATTTAAACGACAGCAACTGAAGTCGCCGTCCAAGTGATATCTGATCTGACGACAAAGAGGTAAACCGCCACAGCAAAGGGTTCTATGTAAAAGAGGCACTTCCAAAGTCCTTCATACTTCGGCTTCTTCTGATCCCAATCATATGGGTAAAGGGTGGAAGAACACAATAAAGCATTTTACTTTAAAAAGGCACTTCTTCTGGAATGGCCGTCTTGCTACCAGCCTTTAAAATAGGTAGAGCACCAGCCTGCAACTGGGAGTCTTCGTTTGATTCTCGATCATTGCAGCCAGAAGACGTTCTGCACAGGTTTAACGTGCTTGGATACGAGTTCTTTTTTTATGTGTAAAGGAAATTAATATCTAATATATATATTTGCAATGTTTAGCAAACCTAGCGACTATTCGCGCAGAAGATCATGTGTGAATTTGAAATACAAATCTTTTAGATGTATTTATATTATTTTCTGTCTTCATTATGTTGCATTATATGTGTAATGTGATACAATGCTTATTACGCAGTATGTTGTGAATGTTAACATGGATTTAGCGTCTTTCTCTTATTTGTTTACAAATCTCGCTTCCATGTATCGATACTAACTTTTCACAATATCGTGCTAAGTTATGGACTTCAGCAATTCTGTATTTAACAATTTTATATACACAACAATAGCTTTCATTTTATAATATATCAATTGTAATTTTTCTACTGTTATACTCTCTGTCGTATGCTTTAACCAACAATGAAAAAGTTGTTGCCAAGAAATATTTCTTAAATTTTCATTTTTCGGAGCAAATTTTGTTCCGAAAGACGTCTTGATTTGTCAGCGAGATCCTCACCGATGTCCTTGATGCTCTGCCACTCGTGATAGAACACTGTGTGACGTCAGGAGGTGATCGTCTGACACTTCAAGATGTCCTCTCCAATTTGGTGCAGCCGGCTGCACCCAAACAGGTTGAAGATATTGCATTGGGAGCAACGGCGGGAAGGGGATCACCGCCCCAGAAAATAAACCCCGCAGCAAAGTTATCAAAAGGAGATTTCTTCTCTCAATGCAATGTAGACCAGGGCGGTGAGGGCCTGTTTAAATACAGTACAAGGCATCTATTAGGCCCGGCAAAATCCCAGTAGATGCCTTCCAATATAACTAAATTGTAGAACATATAGGACAAATACTCTTTCACATTATAAACTGTTTATAATTTCCCACAAAATAATTTTTAGTTTGAAAATAAACATCATCGCCTTTTCTTTTCACATTTCTTATTCTCATGAACAAAACTTCCAAAATATTTTAAGCTGGATCCTCTTCGTCTTCTGTCCTTCAATTTCCATTTTCTATAGTTTATTTCTTTCCAGTTATCAGTCATTTCGCAATTCTTAACTTTTGCATTTTGCGTGTCTTCACGGATTGTTCTTTTAACTTTTTTTTTAATTTTTTTCTTTCATTTTAAATTGTTACCAAAATATTTAAAATTATATTTACCAATTACTCTATACAAGTAGTATTTTATCATCTGAGAATCTTGTGCATTATTGAGGCTTTCTCAAGCAGATTCATATAATTTTATTATACGTCTTTCTGCCGGTTCTTTCTGTACGGAAATGTTGTCCAAGGTCTCGGAAAAGACTCGAGGGAGGAGTACGATCCAGGCGGCAACTCTCTTCGAGAAGGAGCATGCCAATCCTCGTGCTCTGTTATGACCAGTGCAAGTGAAACTTCGTGGACAAGTAGCATAGCTTTGTACCCAACCTTTTCTAATATATCTTAAGATTGTTTATGCTTGTCTTCAAATGACCGAAGGTTGCTTTCCGAATAGCTCTCGTTGTTGCTAAAGTTTATCGATTGAGGCGAGGAATTTCGATACCAATTGTATCTATCACAGTGTGAATATAGATTTTGCGCTCGTGCTGTTTCTACAGACTACTTACCTGATGTCCCACGGTGACTAAGCAAATGCCGGGTTTGTTCATTTGAGACTAAAGTCGTTCTCCCCAAATTCTTATTGAAGAGCGAGAAACCTCATACCGACACACAACAAAACTGTGAGCATGTTGTCACTAAATGATATGACTCAAATTTCCCAACATTTGTCTACTTCAGTGGTTCTCAACCTCTCTTCGTTCGCGGCACACACTCTAATGTGAAGTTCCGAGTTCTGTAGACCTCTGAGAGGGGTCTTGGCTAGAGCGCGGGGTGAAGTGGAAAGCGCACAAGCAATCAGTGAGAACTTGCTTTTTTACTACCTACCTCGCATTGGTTCCCACCCATGATCACGTTACAACTCCTCCCTCGTGGCTACAGAAGTCAGAACTAGAATTTACTTTGTAGTGCGATCCCGCTGCATACCAACGTACCAGTTAGCAACAATGTTCGAGACTTGGTCATTCATAACTCAAATATTTTATTCTAAGTTTTAAACAAAGCAATTCCCCTATAAAATAAATATGTTTAAGGTCATGAACAATTTTCTTGTTCTTGTTTTTAAATATATATATGAAGTAAAAATACTTGAACTACTTTTACCAGAAAATCACAGTCTCAGAAGCTTTGTGGCACATCTACCAAATCTGCGGCACACCTGTTGAGAACCCCTTGGCTTTTTGAAACAGAAATAGGCATCCGATACGACATCATTAAAGAATGATTGTATTGTGAATTGTTATCGTCCTTGAACTCACCTGCGAAATTAATAGTCAAGGAGTTTGTAAATTTAGACATAACTTTGTAACGAAGCATTATTTAATGAAAAATATTACAGCACTAAATTTTTAATCTATAATTAACTCAAAAAAATAAATATTTATTATAGTTTAATATAAGACACATAAAAATCATTGAATGAAATACTAAAGAATAGGAGAAATAAGAATTCATTTTAGGTAAATTTCGAAGGAAAATCTACCTATTGAGATCGGTACGATATCTATGTGTATATATATCATATTCAGCCGTTGTCTATCCACTGCTGGATAAAGGCATCCCCCCTTTCTTTCTACATATCTCGGTCTGCTGCTATTCTCTTCCATGTAGCTCCTGAAAAACGCTTGATTTCATCTACCCATCTTGCATTCGGACGTCATCTCGGTCGTTTCTTTTCTCTAGGAATCCAATGTACTACATTTGTCGTCCACCTTCCATCTGATCGTCTAGCTATCTGACCAGTCCATTTCCACTTCAGCTTCTTCGCAATCTTGATCACATCCTCTACCTTTGTTTGTGCGCAAATATTCCGGTATATTTATATATGGCTGGGAAACCGGGACAGGATCGGCAAACCGGAAGTGTTGCCCCAAAAGGCTTCTGCCACTAACTATGAGGAGACCACTTAATTATTTTTGCTAAGGTTTAAAGGAACCGACGCCTAATGTTCAATCCGTACGTTCACGAGGTAGGGCCTGTTAGTACCCAAGCAACTGCTTGGCGAACGAACATGGATGGGCTGCTTACCAACCCTCATTAGCTGACAGTGTGGTGAGGCAAGTGTCAGCACACCTCCTTTCTTTACACATCATGGTACAAGGAAGGAAACAGCGTCGGAGGTCATCATTGCCCTGAGGACAGAATGCAGCTGTCAATGGCAGCGGTCAGTCCTGCAGGAAGTCAGAGGGTCAAAATGCCCGGGTTTGGACTGTAGACTGCCAGGACACCAACACGGCAACTCGAACGGACCTACACGTGGTGACCCTCAACTGTAAGTCACTTGCAGGAGAGGACAAATTAAAAGAACTACAGAATGAACTTAAGAGGATTAAGTGGGACATCATAGGACTATCAGAAGTGTGGAGGAAGAATGAAGAACAGTTGGAACTACCGTCAGGGCACACGTTCTACTTCAAAGGAACAGAAACTTGAAAAGCGACAGGCGTTGGCTTTATAATTAATAAAGACCTGAAGTCACGGATCACAGAAATTGAAGGAATTCAGATAGAATCGCACGGGTAGTAGTAAAGATTAACAAGAGATACAGTATGGAAACTATACAAGTGTATGCTCCAACAACCTCGCACCCGGAGGAGGAAGTCGAAGACCTATACGAGGAGATACAGAAGATTTTGGATAGTAGTAAATCGCATTACACAATTGTAATGGGAGACTTCAATGCGAAAGTAGGAACGAAGCAGAGCAGTGCCACGAAGTGGGAAACTTTGGATTTGGCAAAAGAAACAAGAGAGGAGAGAAGTTAGTGGAATTCTCAGAAGCCAACAGACTGTTCATTTCCAATACATTTTTCAAGAAACCGCCCAAGAGGAAGTAGATATGGAAAGGCCCAAATGGGACCAAAAACGAAATAGACTACGTTCTATCTAATAACAGGGAAATTCTGCAAGACGTATCTGTTCTGAACAGTTTCAAAATCTCTAGTGATCATAGGATAGTGAGATGTAAGCTGAAACTAAATACTAGACTAGAGAGAAAGAAGCTTATCAGAGCAAAACCGTCAGTTTTAGATCTGAAAAATCTTGGAAAACACAGACTGACATTCGAGATAGACCTAAGCAACAGATTCAGCGCCTTATAAGAGTTAGAGGATGAAAAAGACATCGATAGCAGAAATAAAATACTGACTGAGATAATAAGAGAAACAGCCAAGGAGATAGCAGGTACCAGAAAGAAAAAAGAGAGCAAAATCTCAGAAGAAACTAAACTCTTGATGAAGAAAAGAAGGGAAATGAAAAAAGAGGAAAATTGCATAAAGAGGATTGAGTACATAGAAATAAATAAAACCGTAAGAAAGAAAATTAGAGAGGATGTACGAAGATATAATTAAAATCTTGTTAGAAATACAATCGAGGAAAACAAGAGTTTGAAGAAAGCCAAACAGCAGCTCATGATAAGGAAAAAAGCAAATAATTGCAGTTAAGAAAACAGACGGGACTATAACACGAAATAAGGAAGAAATTATAAACATATTTGAAAATTTCTACACAGAATTGTACTATTAAGAGGAAGAGGTAGGAAATAAAGAATTAGAAGAAAATGATGTAGAAGTCCCAGACGTAATGAAAGAAGAAGTGGATAAAGTACTTCGAGGGGTGAAGAACGGAAAATCACCAGGAGAAGATGGACTCACAGCAGAGATGTTTAAATGGGGAGGTGAAAAAATGAAAGAGGAACTTGCGAAATTATTCTCGATGTGCCTGAGGAAGAGAGAAATACCCGGAAGTTGGAAGAATGCCGTTATCATTTTGTTGTACAAGAAAGGGGACAAAGAACGCGTCGAAAACTACAGACCAATTAGTTTACTGTCAGTCCTACACAAAATGTTCACCAAAATTATTTGAATCGTATTGAAGGAGACTTAGATTTTAACCAGGGAAGGGAACAAGCCGGATTTCGTCGTGGATTTAGCACAATTGACCACATACAAACATTGAATGAAGTTATGGAAAGGACTAATGAATATGAACTTCCACTATGTTTGGGATTCATAGATTTTGAAAAAGCTTTCGATTGGGTCTCCTTGTCAGCAGTACTTAAATCACTTGAACATCAAGGCATCGAAAGTGCATACATCAAGTTAGTGCGAAACATTTACTCGACTGCCACTTCTGTCATTAGACTGCATCAAGACAGCGAGAAATTTAAAGTTGGAAAAGGGGTAAGGCAAGGAGATTCAATTTCTCCAAAACTGTTTTGTGCGGTTCTGGAGAGAATGTTCCATAATTTAAACTGGGATTAAGTTGGAATTAAAATTAACGGCGAATATCTTCATCACCTACGGCTCACTGATGCTATATTATTCTTTGCTTCAAGTGCAGAAGAACTACAAACCAGAATGGAAGAACTGAGTAACGAGAGTTCGAAAATAGACCTCAAAATGAACTTAAGTAAAACAAAAGTAATGTACAACCAACATGCTGCAAAGAAGGAAGTGAAGATTAACGGAGAGACAATAGGCATAGTTGATGAGTATATTTACCTAGGCCAGCTTAAAACATCGAATGCAAAGTTGACTGATGAAATAAATAGAAGATGTAAAATGGCGTGGAGTTCGTTTGGAAGACTACACTTTATTTTCAAAAGCAAACTTCCAATGTGTCTGAAGCGTAAAGTTTATAATCAATGTGTCTTACCTGTAACGATGTACGGCTGCGAGTTGAATGTGCAAACGACTCAAAGATTGAAAGTCACACAAAGAGCAATGGAGAGGTGCATGCTAGGAATAACCAGGAGGGACAGGAAGACAAATGAATGGATTCGCGCACAAACAAATGTAGAGGATGTAATCAAGACTGCGAAGAAGATGAAGTGGAGATGGGCCGGTCACATAGCTAGACGAACAGATGGAAGGTGGATAACAAATGTACTACAGTGAATTCCTAGAGAAAAGAAACGACCGAGACGACGTTTGAATGCAAGATGGCTAGATGAAATCAAACGTTTTTCAGGAGCTACATG
>JAGDQP010057577.1:0-12719 GCA_022664845.1 Lepisma saccharinum | reverse complement strand
CAAAGTCCATAGAGAAATCGTTCTTCCTCTATTGTACAAATTTCGTTCTCAAATAAAACGTTATATTATCCCTCACTAAGATAATAGAGGTATTGTTATTTCAGATAGTAACGATCATTCCAGCCGGTAGAGTTTGCCATTGAAATCTGCGAAAATCTGATCAGGGAGTTTTCAAATTATTCAGTGTACATTCTATTTTTAATTATCTTTTTTTTTCTTTTTGGCCGGATACGGCCTGGCGCCTGTTTAAAGTTCAATATAAATCTCTAAGAAAGTAGCAGAAGCGAACCGTGGACATTGTGTCCTCCGTTAGGTCCCTGATTATCCGTGGCAATAGTGAAAGAATATTTTTTCGAATTATATGTGGATGGTTTTAAACGTTTCTTAGACTTGTGTAGTTGAGAAGTTAAGTATAGAGTTAGCAGCGTGAAGAGACCATAACAAGGAACATCCTTGCGATTCACCAATGCTGGCTCCTTCTGCTCCAGTGCCTGTTAAACACGCTCCAACTACTGCGTGAACAGGTCCTCAGTGATGGTGTGGCCAGATGGTAGCAGCTCGTAGTGCACCACTTTGTAGTCCACCAGACACAGTGCTTGACCTTGCTTTGTGTAGAGGTGGTCTTGAGGTGTGAGACACAGGGTCTCGTGGTGACAACTAGTGTCTGGCATGCTTCAGAGTCTCATACAGGACGCACTTCACCTCACTAGTGAGCACTCGGTTGAATATGGGTGTGTTCCAGTGCCGAGAAAGCAACAAAAAAACACTGTTACTGCTTGGTCCTTGTCGGCTTCCGACAGTATGTGGGGTACCAGATCGCTCAAGTTTGACAGCTTCAGAAGCCTGGAGGCGTTCAGAAGGCTCACCATACGTTTAGCTGCTGTCCTGCTATATGGCTACCTTTCGGATCTCGTCATCGAGGGCTTTGGGTACCCACTGCAGGGTTCATCATCTCACGAATGGAATTTTTGGAACCAATAGTGGGAATTCTTTATCAAATGAGGGAAATTCATGTTAGAAAAAAATCCAATATACAAAATATAGCTGGAATATCTGTGGGGATTTGAAGGTCATTGCTGGATTTGCGTATACTAAATTCTACTGTTTCATGATCGTGTGGATGGGACAGCATGGATAGGAATTGTCACTACATTCTCCTTCATATTTTATCTCTCTTTCATACCAAATTGGAACTTCAGAAAAGTTTTGTAAAAACAATTGATAAAAATTCTACTGCATTTATATATTTAAAATCTTACTTTCGCAAAGTTCGTGATGCAAAACTGAAGGAAAGGTGTCTTATAGAGCCACAAATCAGATCACTAATATTAGATTATGAAAATTTTGAAAAAAAAACGTTAAATGCCCTGGAAAAAGCTAAGTGGAAATAATTCTAAAGTATCTGTTGTGGATTTCTAGTAAATCATAAAACAGATAACAATCGCGAAATAGTAGTACATGGTTCTATGAATTCATCCAAAGCTATGGGATGCAATATGTCTTTAAAATACCACTTTCGATATTTTCCCGCTAAATGCATCTTTAATTATAAATATATCATATTTCCTCCCATAATGCTAAGTTTTATCAAGGAATATTACACCGGTATGCCCAAAAATTGATATTTCTGAATAAATTACATTTGTCCGGAGACAAATCGAAGCTTTCTCTGAGGGCGCGCGCTTCTGTACCCCCTCTCTGGGTCCGCCACTGGTACCAAGGCAAATGGAGTCCCAGTATGGTGGCCGACTAATGCTGGACCATGAAGGGAGACTCCGAAAGGCAACATATAGTCCAAAATCATCATATGCAACGTTTTAAGTAATCATCATTATGGCCTCATATGCTATAAAATATTGTAGACTTTATCATACGAAGAATCTCGTACTGTGGATTCTATCATAGGAGGGATCGTACGAGAAATTGTGTCGTCTCAAACGGCCTGTTGACGTACGAGTACTTTGATATGGTAACAAAATAAACCAGTTGTGAACACTTGAGAAGTCTTTTCGTAACTGCTCATGCATTCTCGGACAAGATGGAGAGAGAGAAAGAGACAGAGCGAAGGTTAGCAACAAGATTTAATCAAAGGAGAGAAACAAAAATAGAGAACATCTTATAACCTCTCCCCCTCCCTCGGCCAGGTTCTTGGGGGAGGCGATGGATGCGGTTAACACGATACTGAAGCATGCGGAAATAAGTGTTGGGATGGAATGTCGATGGCATTATATAACAGTGTGAACCAGTAGAACGTAGCCAGCCCTCTTCCCCATTCTAATCCAGTGCAAACAGGCCAAAGTCAATTGACACTCCTGCCTGTACACTCTAAAATAACAACTGAATACTTTAATGGTCGAAGAAAAGAATACATTTTTTTTCTAGGCACTTCAGGAGTTCATAGCATGAACCAAAAGTCTGTGAAAATGTTGCTATTATCCAGTACTAGTTCTAATGTCATTGTGTTGCCTCGGTGACAGATAGAATAGAAGCTCCAATTTTCATTTCTGGGCTGCTATTTAATTTCTTAGCATTGTATGTCTGAGTGATGACGTCCCTTGGCGAGAGCTCTATCAAAGAAACATATGGGGGAATGTAGCTGCCAGCGCCTTGTGTTAGGTGTCATATTGACATTTGCCTAGTGAAATCGAAAAAAAAACTGCAAAGCCCCCAGTGAGTGTAGTCACCAGTAGGACTCGTCAGTGCCGACCCGAACTCATAAATAGACCGGGGTCTTAAAAAAAATGTCCTTAGGACGTTGTATATATACGGTTCATGAGAAAATATTATATATATATAACTAGGAGGGACAGGAAGACAAATGAATAGATTCGCGCACAAATAAAGGTAAAAGATATAATCAAGACTGCGAAGAAGATGAAGTGGAGATGGGCCGGTCACATAACTAGACTAAGAGATGGAAGATGGACGACAAATGTACTACTTTGGATAACTGGAATCCTAGAGAAAAAAGAAACGACCAAGACGACGTCCAAATGCAGGATGGGTAGATGAACTGAAGCGTTTTTTGGGAGCTGCATGGATGAGGATAGCAGCAGACCGTGATATGTGGAAAGAAAAGGGGGAGGCCTACATCCAGCAGTGGACAGAAATGGCTGAATATGATGATGATGAATTTTATATAATTCACAGCGATATTCAATCCATGGACTACTGCTCCCAGGCCAACCAGGCGTGTTGGGAGAGGAGAGCCGAAACTCACAACTGTGATCGCCACTGTCTTTTATTCACAGCAGCTACTCAATTGCATCACGATGCTTGGTGGGCACCGTTCCAGACCCTTTCGCTTTGGAAAAAAAAATCCCTTTGCAGAGCCAGGAATCGAGCGCCCTACTGGTCTAGTGGTTAGCGTCAATGACTGCTGATAGTGGGGTCACGGGTTCGATTCCTGACTCCGCCAAGAGATTATTTTCCAAAGCGAGAGGGTCTGGAATTTGGAGGAATTAGATTAGGAGACGCCCAAGCTGCCAAATTTTGAAGCTGAAAATGGCTGCCCGTCAATCGTCCAGTGCGGCCATCCGCCATCTTGCGTATGGAAGAAAACCACGAAATCCCTATTGTTTTATGTACACCATACATATAAAAATTATATGAAATCTATATCATATGTTATTATACTTACATTTGTTTTTTTTACACAACGTTTAAATTAACTCCACGTGCGGTTGAATGAACAAAATCTAGCAGAATAAACACTGCACAATGAAAAATATTGACATCTGTAGCCGTTAACTGCGTAAGACCCCTGGTCACATAGGTAGATGTGCTCATTAAGGAATTCATCTGCGAACGCGGCCGACACAGCTTTATGAGTTCAAAATCCGTTCAGGGCGTGGATGTTCCTTTTTTCCCTCACTTCTGATCCAGAGAAAGGTAATCACAATTCACCATTGGTTCACCTTCTAACCAGAAAATTCTAAACCAGAAAAAAAATGCCTACACTGTAACTTAGATAAATTAGTTATTAATTCCAGATTAAATTCCGTAGAGGGGTAAACTAATAGGTAAAATTTTATATACTTATTATAGCAACTTTATATTTATTATTAGACGTTTAACAGACTCTATGTTTAACAGATTCCCAACCTCAAGGGAATCTAAATAGCTCCATAGCTGTAATTTTTACATTTCTTGACTGCCATAAATTATAATTTACCCCTTGAACCATGTAAACATACTAACATACTGGATACATATGTTTATAACAGTGCTTCTAAGATTCAGAAAGCGTGAAGTATTAAATATGTTCCAGTGTTCATTTCGAAAAGATTTGTTACAATTTAGTCTCTCATTCACCTGGTCTATGACATGTAAAGCTACATGGTGACAGTACCAGTAATGGACCAGTCGCAAGTGGTTGACTAATAAGGGAGACAAACAGTAATAATAGTTTATATTGGATATAGTAGTAAACACAGTACGTTTTCTACTTCCATAAGGTTTAATAGCGTAATCCCCAAATGCTGTGCAATCAGCAAATACAGTACCCCCAAAATCAAATAAAAAGTGTAAAGGGCATCTGGAAGAGAGCAGAGCGCACAATAAGTGGCAGAAGCATAAGTAATACAAGATATCCGTGCATATCGAGTAGAAGGTACAGTGAAATCATTAATTATTGCATTCCTTCGTTGTTCAAAGAACAACCTACAGTAAACAGAATCAATAATCTACACTGCAACAACCGTAGTTCACAATTGGCTACTACAACTGGTCAACTACTGGTGCAACTACACCTTCAACAATATACTTGCCTGTTGTAGTGTTAAATAAAATAAATGCGACCTGCTTTTCATTTGACTTATTCTGCATGGTCTCAGGGTTTGTTTCGTATATTTTTTCTATTATATAAACGTCAGTTCTTGCTTAGAGTTGAAATTTTCCTTATTTGGTCAAACATTGATACGATCACCCTATAAATCACATTTAATTTACACGTGAAGGTTTGGTATTATGGTTAAAGAATACAAATATACACATATAATTTGTCAGTGCTTAAAAATATTGTATAGCTCAACATAAAGAAAGAGTAACCAAAACTTCCAGTGAACATCGAAAGCTGCATAACGAAAAACAATTCCCCAAAGTGCATGAAATGTATGAATACTACTGACATTTCCTTTAGTCAGTTTTCTTGTAATTACATAAAATCTATGAGAAAAATTAAACAGTAATCCTTCTCTTTAAATTCTCGAATTAACATACTGACGACATAATGAAAAGCATAGAAAAACACTTTTAATTGTCTCCATACCACCAATTTATATCAACATTTTATATTTCCACAGAAGTTTTCTCTAACACTCACCTGTGAAATGTGACATTGGGACCCTTCTTATTGTATCTGTTTATGCATCCAAAAGCGACACAACTCATTACTATTTTAAAAATTACAGAAAAACACAAAAAATGATCTGATTATTTGCCTGTCTGTGAATGCAATACTTCAATTTTATTCCATACCCAATATGGCGGCCCGTGATACAAACAACCGGGGCGGCGGCCATTTTCGGCTTCGATTTATTTTTGAAGTAGGCGTACGTTTGGGCGTCTCCTTCTATTTTAATTCCTCCATGGTCTGAAACAGTGCATGCCCAGCATCGTGATACAATTGGGGAGCTGTTGTGATTAAAAGACAGTGGCGATCACAGTTAAGAGCTTCGGCTCTCCTCTATCAACACGTCTCGTCAGTGTGGGAGCAGTAGACGTCCTCCTTCCAGGAAAGGCCTCATGCAGAAGTGGATTGAATATGGCTATGAATTATTATAATTATTATATATAACCTGATTTTTCTAACCCAATCTAACACATAAAACATATCAAAATAAAAAATAAAGTAAGACGGAAATTAAATTGGAGCAATTCTTCATAAGAACAAAGAAAAAAGTATTTTTAATAAGAGTTGAAAAGATAGAATAAAACACGGGTCTCCTGACAAGCAGCCCATCACCCTATCCAACACACCGAGCTGAGCTGCCTATATAAAACGCTTGGTTTTGCAAGGCCTTTTACTCCTTGTTTGTATTCTTCATACATGTTACAGCAGTGTGGTAGCATATAGTTACGCGAGACACAAGTAAATGACACTACCTATTACAGGGATACAAGCAGTCTAGAAATTTTCAGCTGTTTTTCACACTTCTTATCACTGTGCGGTCCGGTTTTTACATTCTTTTCTTTAATTCACAATGGTTTGTTGTGTCCTCAAATCTTGGAACGTTAATTTAACTCATTTCCCGACTTCACAGAATGATGAAATTTTGTACATCAACGTACGTCGGGTGACAATACAATATTCCATTGTTACTTTCATATATTTCTACATATTTATATATTTTAAAAAGATATTTATCCTAAAATAAATACTCGGCTGCAACGGTCTTGGATTTGGCTGGTTGCAGAACATTTTAGGATTTGGGTGACAAACAAACAATCTAAATAACTCGAAAAAATAATAAAAAACTTTTTAAGGACATACTTTTCTTAAACAATTCGTACTTTTTGCAAGATATCTTTCGTACTGATGATCAGTTTATTTAAGCCCGAATGGTCCGCAACACGTTCCAGGTTTTTTGTTTTTTAGGATTATTATTATTATTATTGTCCGTAAACACATGTTTTAAATAGTTCTCTGAAAAATAATTTTCAGACAACTTCAAATGACTTTAAATTACGACAGTGAACTTTAGACAACAACACAAAATTTTATGATTATTTTTTTTTAAAGATTATCTCTTTTTCTCTTAACGTTCTTTTTGTTTGTTTCAGAAAAATATTTTTTTGGTATATTTTGAAAATATCTTTGGAGTGTTTTCGTTGCATAAATATTCCTACGTAGCTCAGACAGTAGGCAAATATTTTGTAAAGTTCTTTGTATTGCAACTTATTTTTATTCACGTCGTATCTAAGAGGAAGATATACGTGCATACCATCTTCTTGTGTTATGAGATGAGATGGTAGAGTTCTGATAAACCCATATTTAAAAAAAAGACCTGCTGATTGTAACTATGTATAGGAAATACACATAATTACGCCTAAATTTATAATTATTTTATAAAGAAATAGGAAATTCGGAAGGGGCCCGGTCCCCCTAGACACTCCCTCTGGCTACACCAATGGTGTTAATAGAATCGACCACAGGATAGTTAGTGTAAATAGAACAAACTGTAAGTCTACTGCTTTGTAGCATCGGGAGTTGTTATAGTTTTTTTTTTTTTTGTTGTTGTTGTTGTTTTTCATCACGTGTATGTAGTAGTCTCAGATTACATCAGTAACAGAAAGACAGAACAACGAGCCAACGTTAAATTTTGCGTTAAATTGAGCCAATCGGCCACAGAGACACTGAGCATGCTTTGCCAAACTTACGGCGATGAGACAATGAGTCGTACGCAATGTTTGCGTGGCACAGGCGCTTCAAAAGTGGTAGAATGACCCTTGAAAACGACGAGCGATCTGGAAGACGACCAGGATAACTCACGAAAATGTGCAACGTATTCGAGAACTTGTGCATGCAGATCGTCAGAGGATGATCACTGACATTTCTGACATTGATGGTGTGTCGTAAAAATCAGTGGAGACTCTCCTAACGTCGAAAGTGAACATGCGGGGTGTTGCTGTAAAGTCTACCCTCCAACAGATGAACCTTGAGCAGAAGGAACATTATGTCGGAGTGTGCCAAGATCTCCGGGAGTGTGCCGCGTATGAGCCATCCTTTAAGTCCAAGGTCATCACCTGTGACGAGTCCTGAGTCTACGGGTACGACCCTGAGACAAAGCGCTGGTCATTGCAAAAGGAAGAGCCCATCATCTTCACGATCGAAGAAGGCGAGAATGAACCGCAGCTCAATGAAGACCATGCTCATCGTATTTTTTGACATCCGCGCCATTGTTCATCGCGAATTCGTCCCCTAGGGGCACACCGTCAACAGAGTTTTACTGCGACGTTTGAGGAAGAACATTTGGCGACAACGACTGGATCTGTGGCGCGCGAAGATTAGTGTTCACCAGGACGACAATGAACCCTGTCAGCGAGCACTCCTGATTCGTTAGTTTTTCGCCAAGCACAAAGTGTTATCGCTTCCGCACCCGCACTACTCGCCAGATTTAGCTCCTATGGACTTCTTCCTTTTCCCGAAGATGAAGCTGCAGCTGAAAGGTCAATGTATTTACATCGTTTCCGAGATCCAGTGCGCCTCGTTCACACAATATGACTTCGAGGCCGCATTCCAACAGTGGCAGAAAAGGCTGGGACCGGTGCATTGCTGCGCACGGTGACTATTTCGAAGGTTATGGTATTCAACTACTGCAGACCTATTTGTTTGTCAACAAAGCTAATCCGGGAACTTTCTGATACACCTTTGGAAATTGGATATACATGTTGAATTCTATCTTCGTCTTGAGCCCGAGACTATGCGCACCGAAGTGGAGCGTGCTAACCATGCGGCTAACGAACGAGTACTTTTCCTTTGTAGAGTTGCTCAGTATTTATCTTCGCTTTCTGCTACTGAAGATAAAGTAAAAAAGAAAAAAAAATGTAAGTTTGAGTCATTAATGAACAAAGATGTTGGACTGACTTCAAGACAGAAACCCTCATTTGCATTAATACTTCTCTTCGTGGAAGGCCAGCAATTTATTAGTCTAGGCTCAGGACTCCATCATCTGGCTACATTTCTCAACTTCATCATCATCTTTCATTGGAGAAAACGTTTTAGCGTTTCGTGAACACCTCATGAAGATTTCATAAGCTCTTCTGAGAATTTTGATATAGCCAAAGGATAGGACCGGAAGCTTCCAGCTCACTTTGCTCATGAATGAAACCTCTTTGCTTCTCCTCCTTTTACTGGAATGCTGTTTCCTACCCCTTACGAAGGAGCTTAAAGGTATACACAAGAAGCATGTGCCTTGGTTTCTCCCATCCCGCCCAACCTGTCTGCACTTCTAGCTTGAAAAAAATATACATTCATTAATTTCTTTGTATTATTGCTTAGGCTGTCAATTACTGTAAAATATGTGCCACATTTATTTTAGCTTTTAAAAAGACTCGGAATTATTTATGTTAAGGGTCAATTACACGTTTCTTTAAAAAAAAAAAAGAAAGATGGTAACAGAAATTTACTGGAAATGTTGGCAACCGGTGACTTACAGATGACGCAATCACAGAGGTCATAAATAACATTTCATTTTTTTAAAAATATATTACTAGTAATAAATCACCATTTACTGTCTTACACGTACGCACTAGACGAAAGAAAAAATGACCAAGTGTCGTGGGTTAGCGGAAGTATGCTTGCCCTATAATCGAAAGAATCCGGGATCTAATCCCAGAACAGAAACGAATCAGAGCTTGTTTGAACGATTATCACTTAGACCTTTCATTGATGTGGTGTTATTGTGCCACGTACATCGTTTTCAGTGACAAAAAAGAAAAGAGTAGGTAAAACAAAAAGATCCTGACAGACGATAATTATAGATTCACAGATGACAACACTGTAGGAGAAAAATGGCCGCGGTGTCTCAGTAATATAGTACAGCGCGCTTCTCTGGTGCGTGGGGTCCCCTGTTCGATTCCAACTCGTGCCATGTGGCCTGTGGGCTTTGTGCTGAACAAGTACCGTGCACGTGGATTTTCTCCCGTCCTCGTTCCACTTTCTTCTTTCCACTAATTCTCCCATCATTATCCATTGGTCCTGAGCCAAAATTGCCTAAAGGACCTTAAAATTCAAATTCAACTGAAGGGGAAACGGATCTATACGGATGTAAAAGAATATCCAGAAAATATTTTTTTTTTTCATTAATTTTGTTTTCATTTCGGGAACATTATGAGTTTTTAGGTTTGTTCGAGTGGTCTGCTTTGTGTTGCACTTTCTGCACTGGAAGTGTAAGCTAGTACAGCACTGTATTAATAATTGTGACGTCACAGCGTCTATTCGTGCATTCCCATGCAACTCTCGCTCAACTGGCGCGTTCTCAGTGCATGTGTGCTTGTTTCCTTCTGCTAGCACGTAACTCCATCTATAATCCCTTCTCTAACACATGCACTGAGAACGCAGCACGACTTTCAATTGTCTGCATTCTGTTACACTCGCTACCGAGCAGGGGGAAGAAAATGTTTCCACTGGGTTACACTACTTGCACTCGTGCCGGCCATCAGAACGGTTGAGGTGCAAACTGCAGCACCCAATCGAACGCAAAAGTGTGCACTGGTTCAAACAGTGTAGCCCACCCGAACAAACCATTTATTCCTTTCAAGGACGGAAATACGAGTATTAATAACACTTTCTTAAACTTCTAGTATTAATTGAATATACAGTTATAAAGTAAATCCAGTAATTTTAAATGTGGATCTCCTAGAAGTCCCACCCCCCGATGCGAGTACCTAGGTCCTACCAGCAAAATACTGATCGCGTACCTGAGTAATATGAGTACGAAAGTACACATTCACCGAATAATACAGGCACTAGGGTATCTGAGGAATACCCTAATATGAGTATAATACCCGAAAATAAGAAGATTCGAATAACATCCACGTTATAAAAAATACTGACCGTATCGACCGGTAGATATACGAAGATAGCGACGAGGTAAGCAGCCGATAGAATGCTGCTCTTGTAATCAGGAGGACCCGCATTCGATTTCCGGTACCGGCAATCCTGACTGAGGATCTCACACGGTCAGACCAGGTAAATGACTAAGACGCTGGGCCAATTTTTATCCAAAATTCTTCCTGTTGGTATTGTTAAATATATCCAGCGTAACATGGTCCAATTTAGGTTGTATCTGGAAATTGTTAAATAAATAAAAATTTACATTTGAAGGACGTAAGCATTAACGTGTGTGGAAAAGGAGATAAATAAGTATTCATCACAGTTAAACTTGCAATTTCTACTTCAGTTCACCCCTTTACGCCTCTGATATCATGTTGGTATGTAATTACTACATTGATGCATTGTTTGTGCATAAAATAAACAGATGAATTTGCAGTGCATTAAACGATATACAAAACGTTTAAAATTGCTGGACTGACCCAATTATCTACATAATGCGGTTTATATGTACAGTAAAACCCTGTTAGTCCGTCCCCTTGGGACTGAAAGCATGGTGGGAACGCAAGAAAAGTCGGATTATCAGAAGAGCAAAAATATGTAATATATTACAGTAAAATGTAAAGAAATCCATTTGATATTTTTTTACATAAAAAAAATACTGTTCACCTGTCAAAAATGACTGTTTTAACTATAAATAGTAGTAAAGCAAAGCACAAAAACGCACTGGTTGAGTATCACGCTAACTGACTGAACAATATACGTAGTGCTTCAAGGACAAGTGGAAAAATCCGCCATATTTCCTATACCTCTGTCATAGTCGGATTAAATGAGGAGTCGAACCATCAGAGGTCGGATTACCGTGGTTCTACTGTATTTGTTTTTGGTTGGTTTTGTGAAAAATACACTTCCAGGATATTTAAGCAAAAGAAAAGAAGCTCTTCGATGAACTGTTCGATAATGTCGTTTTCCATTTATAATTGAGTGAGTTTCACATACCATTATAATTAATTAATTATTTCAAAGCAAGTGAGAAGTGCTTCTCGTGTTGATATACAACATCTTGTATCTATCTTCATAATTTATCTTTACGGGTATCTTAATTAACTATAGCGAATACATTATAACGGTACTTCTCTGCTCCAACGCAGTTCTAACTGCTACAACTAGGATGTCCGACCTTCGCGCCTTCTGTAAAGATAGTAGTACGACTCTTCCTCCACAGGAATACTGATGGGATTTTAACGTTTAGTGAAGGGGAGACTACCCTGACTATGTGCGCTCCCTTCCAAAAATGCATTGAAAAGTTAGTAACACCACAGAGAACCATGGTTTTCTTTGGTCACATGTCTTTCTTCCAGAAATACGTTGGAGGAAGCAGTAGTATTCTCAAACGGGACTATGAAGAACTGGGGTGAAGAAAACACTGCATCTAAATGTGAACTGTCTTCACAAGAATTCCCTTTGCTGCTTTTACAATGATTTATAGCTTCATATCATATAAAACCTAATTTCAAGTAATTAGGAACATTCTCTCCGTAAAAAATAAAATAAAGAATTAGGTTTAGAAACAACCAACCATTAAAATATAATACAAATATTATCAATATTATTATTTATATTTATAATATTTTTTTCATATTTCAATATTTATCAATAACACACTCTTTATATGCAAACGTTCCATAACACACCTGCAAATTGTATTCTTACGCATTAAATTATACATTATGTTAATTTAGAATTTTAAAAAAATCACTGGCGTAACAGGCCGATAGGCCCTGAGCCTGCCTCAGCACCATCTGTCCGTGTTTGGTGGATCTACGTCCACCTGAGTAACGACTGTCTGGTCAGCACTGCGCATATCTAACCACGAACGGGCGTATCAGGGGCTTATCAGACCGAGTGTGGCCGTCACGTCTTGATTCACGTGACTCCCCAATTTGCCTCACGATGCTGGGTGGACGCCGAAAAGTGGTACTCCAGCCGGAAATTGAACCCGGGACCACGCGGATATTAGTCCAACGCTCTAACCACTAGACTGTGGAGCCCCGTTAATTTAGAATATTTTGTCCAAAAAATTTGAATAAAAGTTTAATGTTTATAATATGTCAGAGTATTCAGCAAGAAAAGAAAACAGAACATAAATCAAATAATCTTATAG
>JAGDQP010057576.1:0-12719 GCA_022664845.1 Lepisma saccharinum | reverse complement strand
TTATTTAAAGTAAAACTTTGAAGAGACGACCTTATAGAAATGATTATTAGAAAGAAAATGTGAGGTGGATGGGACTGAAAACTTGATGATTGAAGAGTTTCTTATCAAACAAATATACATAATGAATAAATAGAACGTTGTTTCGTATGAATAGTATGTAATCTTCCGTAAAAAAGGAGTGCCAAAACTTGTAACTATATCTTTTACGTCTGTAGCACTTTTCTCCTTTTAACTTGTAACCATAATTCAATGTTCATAAAATCAAATAGGTCTATAGTACTTTTATTTGGCAAGTCTTAGCGAATCATTAGCAAGTGGTTTTAGTTACTATATTTAGATAAATTAAATTATTGTTGTACAGCGAGGCATTTAGACAAATCGTAAGCCTGTAGACTAGGGATATAATGAATTGCATACGCGAGCATACGGCGTATACCCACCTTACTTTTTAGGCATCACCGTATACCCATCTATAATGTATGAAATACGTAAGTATATGATGTAGTGCACGATAGGTTTCGTTACAACGAGCGAAGCGTACACCCACCTAAAAAATTAGCATTACATCCCTGCTTTAGACGATATAATATTAAATTTGTACAGTATCTACATTTTGTATGTAATAACTTGTAGCATTTCTGATGTAAACACGTATTTTTAGTGCATATAGTTTGTAAAAAAAGGTTCACACAATGACACATATAATATGTATAAGTACTTTAAGTGACTACGAAAATCTTACAGAAATGTTACTAACATCCTACAAACTATTGGTCTTAAGTCAGTGTGTGTTTAATACCTGTATGATATACTCACGTTCTTCTTCTCTGTGATTTACAGGAATGTTGGGTGGTCTTGGAAGGGGCCTATACTTTAACTGCAACAGGAAAAGAAACAAGTGTTAGTACATATAAATCAAATATTCGATTATCTACAAAAATAAACTGCTTTTCTATTCGTTACAAATTATATGGTTACAAACATAATTTTGAAGATTGCTTTTCCAGATATCAATAAATACAATAAATTTAGATTAAGAAACTAGCCTTTTTATACCATCAGTAAGATACGAAATCCAGTGATTCGTGATTGCATAGATACGTTTCGAATTTAAAAATAAAAAGTTAAATTTTGAAGATTTTCCCTAAAGTTGATAAATGCTTGCAAGAAGTCCCTGCTAACTCAGTGATGAAATCTTCCTAAAAACAATAATTAGGATGCCCCAGCCGTGGTGTTATCCACTGCTCGAAAGCGGGGCTACACCTAATTTATATGGCAGTGGCCTAGAATATTGCACTCAAGCACTACCAATGGTGCAAATAAAAAAAAATGGTTTGAAGAAAAGAATCTTTATTAGAAAAAGACTTTAGATCATTTCCTTAAGATGTTATATCTTAATCTCTTTCAGAAAACCCTGTATACATGTCTTAACCACACGTTTCATGAAATTATCTGCAGCAAACATTACATTACAATTATTGCTCTTACAAATTTGTCTTGCCATATTTCCCATTCAGAACCCAACTCCAATCAATAGAAATTATTTGCAATTTTCCTAATCTTCCAACAATCACTTTCATAGACTAAATTGTTCCGAAATCAAAGAAAATATTCAAAAATCCTTTAGCTTTTACATTAATCCGTCTGTCTGTCTGATGAAACTGCAAATCCTTTAATAGGTTTATAGCTGCGCTCAGCGAGAATTTAGCTCATCAGTCTCACTAATCCGTCAAACACATAGAGTTAGGAAGAAAATAGAGAGAACATACATGACATCACATGAAGCCAAATTCGGTTCATCGGCAGCCATCTTGTGTGGCCCCATTAGAGTCCCTCTATACCGAGTACTGTGAAGATTGCCTTTTTCGATAAAGGAGGAGTGCACCTGAGGGAGGTAATACTCGGAAAAGAGGGTCTCTGAATATGGAGCCACACAAGATGGCCGAAATGCCTCGTCCCGTCCGTCTCTTGGCTTCATTCCCCTCTCCTACAAAACAGCCTAAGGTTCCCTCTATTTATATTCCTAACTCTATGGTCAAACATCTTCACACAATACAAGTTCCTAAATAATTCGATTCGGCAAGATGGCGGCTTAACGGATGGAAGCTGCTGAAATTCTTAGTGTTTACTTTGCTCTACTTCATAGTGATTTTGGACTTAATACATAGAAAAATTAACAAGATACATCATATAGTGACTCAGTGCTTAATGTAACAGTGATCCAAGTTTGAAATTCAAAATTGATAGTGAAAAATACACCATAATAGTGACTGTGACTAGAGTTAAAGAGTAGAACTGACGCCTATGGCGGACTGTAACCATAGCAACTGGTAATCAACTGACATTAAAACAGCAATTATAAAGACTGATAGACTGTTAAACTGTCATATATTACAAATATTATTAAAAACAGCAATTGTTTACACAAAAGTGCCATGGATGGGCGTAATTAATTGCCATTTCCGCACTAGCTATTAGACCAGACCAGATCAGACCTAAATAATTCGGTTACCCATATCGTACGCTCATTCCACAAGCATGACGTCACTTCAACATCAATATTTTTGCACAATTATAATTTATAATATAATTCATAAATTTATTTCATTCCATCTCTTGCAACAATCCATAAAATATTTAAAGATAAAAATATTAAATATAAATTCTTCAACAAACAACAATGTCAATAAATTAAAATATTTAAAATAACAATTCTCCATCTTGAACTATATCAAATCCTCAAAACCGCACAACGATACCAAACGTAAAATTCGTACATGTCATATGTACTATCTATATCTATCCAAAAAATAAATCAATAAGAAAATGACTCAGAAGAGATTATATATTGGCTAAATAAGATTATTATCAATCTCAAATGCCATATAATCCAGAAAAGAAAGAAAGTACTATCCATATCAAGCTCGCTGTAAAAAAAAAAAATTGGTTTAGTGTTAAATTTTAAGAATTTTTCTATATATTGTTCGAATTATGTTTTCTTTTATTGCGCTTTAGCAAATAATTACTTACTAACCATCTTCATTATAGTTTACTATTTAAGTTCCAGTTTTACTACCTCAATGGAGAAATGAAAGTGGTAATCCGAGAAGACATAACTGAAGGAAAATCAGAGAAGAAAGGAAGGAAAACTTACACCGGAGTTCAACTAGATAAAGTTTCTATGACGAATGATTAACGAGGAAGAAGCCAATGGGATAATATACAAGGGAAGTGTTAGTGCAGTTAGTGAAAATACTGAAAGTGAATCTAAAGTAGAAAAGATGAGTAATGAAATAGAAATCATCAGTGAATTTTCCAAATATATTTACTTTAACGCAATTAGCATGTATACATAAAATGCAATGGGTATGGCTATTCAAAAGAAATTGAATTTGTTATTTCAAAAGTAAAAAATAAAAATCTACCGACATCGACGAAATTCCTATACTGGTACTGAAAAGATAGCAATAATACTACATTACCCACTTTGATATACAATCAATGCATTTATTACACATGATCTCCTTTCCTACAAACTTAGCTTTATCTCTCATTAAACCATTACATAAAAAGGAAAGCAAGAGGAAAGTGTAAAATTAGAGGTCGATTTCTCTTACGTCATTGTTATCTAGGAATTTTGAAAATACCCTTCTTTCTAGGTTAAACCGCCATTTAAAAAGTAACAATACACGCATACTTATCTTAAAATGGATTTTTAGAAGAAAAGTCAACTATTATATGAACGTAGTGCATGCAATGGCCACAAAATGCTATCCTTTTGGTATCTTCTGTAATTTGACGAATTAATTCGACTGCGTTGATCACAAAATTCTACTAAATAAGACGCATAGATACGGTATTAGAAGTACTCATTTAGCGTGGTTGAATTCCTATCTCTCGGACAGGACGCAAATTGTAGAGGTCTCGCATTTAAATGAACATTCCAAATAAATTACTAAAGACATATCAAAACCTCAAGTCATTAATGTCGGGGTCCGACAAGGATTAATCCTAGGACCAATATTACCTTTTCTTTACACAAATACACCTGCCTGACCAAATTACAGAAGCTAAACTTAACTTATATGCAGACGACACAAATGTCATAATAACATCCGAATCACCCACAACCACAATCCAAGATAAAGTTAACAGTAGCATGATACAGTTACTTTCATGGTTTACAAGCAATAATGTAGTATTGAATGCTGATAAAATTTCCAAGTTGACATCTTATCCAGTTCTTTGAATAGACAAGATAGTAATGAAACTAGTTAAAACACTAACTAAACATGTCCTGTTTAAAAAGCATTGCGTAGTCTCCTGTTAAATTATTTCTTGTATACGGTAACAGAATACGTACAAACTGATACGTACTTCTAGGTAAATGACAGAATTTATGAATTTTGTTTTTGTGTATTTTTTTTTGTTTGTTTATTAAAAGCCACATATAAATCAATGTACGAATGTGTATATTACCTGTATATCGCTTCCAGGAAAATGGCTGAATATTTCTCTGAACTGTTTATTTTTCATAAATGGTTATATATCTTACGTGTATATAGACAAATAATTCATGTATTAGTACTCAAATGAGTATATGTCTATATTTGTAATCAAGAATTGGCATGCTCTATACAATATGGTAATAGCCAATGTATTGGTCTTTGAACGCAACAAAATTCAATTCAATTGAATAAAGCATATTATTATTCTTTAGAATACGAAATAATACATTGTTAATTCCGCCCAATGTCGGACAGGTGTAAGCTAGTATATCACACAGGGAAAAGACCTAAAAAATTTAATAGATGTTCCATTTTTCGCACAGATGAGAACCAATTGTTACATAATGAAGTATTTAACTTCAGTAATAAATCTTCTAATTATACGTATTATCAGCTTTTCTCGACTTTTTTAGATGCAAGTATCACTAATATGTCCGAAACTAATCTACGGAACGCTAAGTTTTGTGACCTTAATTTTTCAAAAATGTATGGGTTTTACTGGCAATTGGAGAGGTCTCGCATTTAAATGAACACTCCAAATAAATTACTAAAGACATATCAAAAACTCAATTCATTAATGTCGGGGTCCCACAAGGATCAATCCTAGAACCAATACTATTTATATATATTATGCATAGAATACTATGCGATTTTTAACATAATAAATCTTAGTGCATGTTTTGAATACTTACTGAAACACAACAAAATAAAGTAGTAAGTGAAGTATTAAAGTGAATCATCACTTGGAATTAAATTTTTAAGTCTGGCTGCGGACCACCTGTCCCATCTTCGCGGACCACAGGTTGAGAAATGCTGGTGTACGGGAAAGTATTTTTTTTAATTGGTTCCGAATTTCGTAACTGTGTCCAATAAACTAGCTAACTCATAACATTACTAGCTTTGCGTTACTAAACCACACTGGACTTGAACAAGCTTATGGGTTGCGAGGGTCAGTGTGCAGGAAACATTTTTTCCACAATAAAATCTATATGGAAGTCATAGAGAAAACAATTGTAGATAGCAAAACCCATTCTGTAAGTACCTTTCATGCCACCTGGTGTCAGTCCAGCCAAACTAGAAATGAAATAATAAGTACTAGTATGCGTGGGTTGTTTCTGCGTTCGATTTGAAAACCAAAAAAGCACGAAGTGCGAACTATCTGATACTATTTACATCTTCTTGGTTGACTACAGATTAATAGTGTAGAAATTATGTACTCATTCTTAGTTTGACTGTACAGACACCAGGTGGCATGAATAAGAACGAAAGAATGGAAATTTGCTACCTGTGTCATTTATGGCTCGTAGACTAACTAGTGGTTTATCTTATCTCGGGATTAAAATGTTTTGTACAACTGGCCCTGGGAGATCTAGCAATATTACTTAAAACTATTTATGACCTTGAATACGTTTGAGCCAAACTAAAATGCTTCGATAGAATTACGGAAGTTGAGCAATTCCCAATATTATCGTTCTTTTAATTTTATCGATGGTACTACATTCCACATGTATACATAATTTGTTTAGACAGGGAACTGTGACAAGAAACAGACTATAACGTCACACTTAAATAGCCCATTAATTGATGCCTGTTTCCTGTTCGAGGTTTACATAAAGTGAAGAAATGTGTTTTTTTGTCGATAAGGAAAAGGTGGTAATGGTGGTGCTAATATGATGATTCACATGAAACATTAAGACTCACTACCGCTGGTTGCTGGTCGGCCGCTGATATTGAACACACGCTGCAAAGCCAACGCTCTCTACAAACTTATCTATGGCTGGTTGTATGCGTATTAATATTGGCGGGGTATTATTATTGTTGAATTTTTGTCCTTTAGATACTACTATTTCAATAGTTCGGTTCAAGCACTAAAACTCTCAAAATATAGTTACTAAAGCATCTAAACAAGTACTAAACGTTAGAGAATTCGAAAATTGATGTAGTAACAAGAACTATGAACATAGAAAACATTGACAAGTAAAGTTGATAGTATAGTGGCTAACGCGCTCGGAAGGAAACTAGGAGTTCCAGTTTTGAGTCCCGTCCATGGTAGCGGTCATTTATTTTTTATTTCGGCATTAGCCATGAATGTCTAAAGGTCGTAAATATATTCAAAATTCAAATTCGGTTTCTTGCTTAACATTACCACGCACAAGCTCTTTATGAAAAACAAAAGACATCTATTCTTTCGTATTGAACGATTTGCAGAAAGATTTCTCCATGCGAAATCCCGCACACGGTGGAGAATGTGTTGATTACGTACGGATAGTATACCTGCCCCTGTCATAATAGCACTATTTTCACTGCTATGAGATTTAAGAAATCCAACAAATAATTACGAAAATTATCTCAAGTACGTTATTACGGATAATGACGAGGTCCAAAGCGTTGCCCAGAAGATTGGCGGCTGGCCTAGTGAGTAAAGCATCGAATCGTTAGATGGAAGACCGGTGTTCGATTCATGGTCAGGGCTCAAGTCTTTTCTTTTCTTTTCTCAAAACAACACAAACTATTTTCCCTTAGTACTTATGAATAATTGATTCCTAATGCATTTTGGACATTTTATATAATTCACGGAAATACGTTATATTTGTTTGTTATACCCACCCATAGCATTTTACACAATTTATGGACATAGGGTGGGTTAGGTAAAGTGAGGTTAGATAAGTTTTTTGCATCATTAGTCTCGATACAGACACAAAAGATCATGTTTAATGCAAAAAAGGCATTGTTCTCTTCCAGTATTGGGGTCAGGGACATACTCTTCCGAGACGAACGTTTGATTTGGACTCCAGCAAACGAGTAGTTCGAGCTAGCTGAGGAACGAGGAATGCTCCACAGAGAAAATTGGCGTGCTGTGGTCATGTAATGGTTAATACACCTGACCAGAAGCTGGGAGATACTGGTTCAAGTCACGGCAGCAGTGTATTTTGTTTTCAACGTTACTGTACAGGATGTCCTTAAGAAAAGGGAAATAGCATAAGTGAAGCATGTTGAAACGGGAGTAAAGTATACAACATGGGATGCAAACCAACGATCAAGAAACGCTGCTATCCGGTGGTGATTTCATTTTAACAAAGTAATCGATACACAATTCAAATGTAAAGAATAAAAATAACACCACTTCTTGTATCCACGAAATAACGAAAGTTCTTATTATAATGGAATCACTTTTAAGGCTTCAAAAGCAAAAGATGGGAAGTCTTATATCACCGCTATGCCCTTCCGCCTTTCCTTACATCAGTCGAAGACAGTCAACTCAGAAACTGCTACGGCTACGAAAGAGGTTGCGGTGCCGTCAAAAGGTCTCGACGAGACGAGCTCGAAGCCTAGATCAGCCAGGTAGGATGAACTGTTTCCAAGAATGGGGCGGGTTCTCACTTCCCCATAGTCACTGATGGGAATAATCGAGACAGTACTACCTAGGTGCTTGGTGTGTTGTTTGAAAGGTATCGGCGGAACTTAACCAACATCATATATGGCAACCGAATCGCTCGCTCCCTGTTCTGAACGCCTGAAGGGTAGGCAACACTCCATACATATGTGTTGAAGTTATTCATTTCCCATTCAGTTTTATATAAAAGGTTGCGCTTAAAATAATTGAAATGTTAGATTAAAGTTATTGATGAAGCTGACGTGTTAATTAATTGCTCTCATCCCCTACCAAATGCGAATATTATGTAAATACAGGATGACCTCAAAGGAAACTTCCCATCCCGTTAATTTCGTAATCAATTTATTTCCAGGAGGAATCGCGACACGCTCACCATTTAATTTAAGGGAGAATGTGCCAATGTGCCATTGCATGCTGTGCCATTTTATTGTGGTCTAGTGGCAAAACCTTAAAATTTCTTAAATGACAACTTGGGTCAAGTTAATTGTCTTTACGTTCTATTTACATACGCATGTGATCATTTTATAGTTTCTTTGAAAATTTTGTGAGAAATTGCTTTTGCAACTCTCAAATATTATAAAGTGAAACTCGGTAGGTAAGGTAATATTTTACACTTTTAACGTTTTAAGCGCTCCAAGTGCCGTCATTAGTATAAAAGAACTTCTGGAAATATCACTATCATAAATTTAAACGTGCTATCTCATGTTTTATGATCCAATAGCACCCACTCCCTCTGATGCATACTTTAATGCCGCGAGTTTTAGATCAGCATTGTGCATTGAGAATGGGAAGCACGTGGGTTCGAACCTTGCTTTCAAACATCGTGCCTGAGTGGAATTTAGCGGGAAGGGCTTTAATTATGATATCAACTCAATATTCGACTCGTGAAATTGATAGAAACTGAAACTTTTCAGGCACCATGCTTGGCAGCGAGGTTCGAACCCACGTGCTTTCCCTTCCTAAAACGGAATGCTGATCTGAAATTCGCGGCATTAACATATTCATCATAGGGGTTTGGTGATATTGGATCACAAACTTTAGCACCTATGAGAAAGCATATCTAAATTTATCATAGTGATATTTCCAGAAGTTCTTTTATACTAAGGACAGCACTTGGAGCGCTTAAAACGTGCTCTCTCATAGGTGCTAAAGTTTGTGATCCAATAGCACCAAACGCTTAATAGTGTGAAATATTACCCTACCTACCAAGTTTCACATTATAATATTTGAGAGTTGCAAACGCAATTTCTCACAAAGTTTTCAAAGAAACTATAAAATGAAATTAACACGTCAACTTCATCAAGAACTTTAATCTAACATTTAAATTATTTTAAGCGCAACCTTTTATAGAAAACTGAATGAGAAATGCAAACTTCAACAAATATGTAGGAAGTGTTGCCTATGCTTCAGGAGTTCAGAACAAAATTTCGAGAACTTTGAAGTCCTGTAACTGGTCTAAATCCGCTAAACTCCGAAACGTAGTACTACAAGAGTGTTTATTTGAACACATCATCAATACACTGTGGACGTCTTATGCTGATTTTCGTGTCCCACCGGAGACAGTTTCCTTGTAAGAGAAACCACAGTCGTACAGAAAGCGACATCTGTGATTTGTACACTTCGCATCAAAATTAATTGTGACAGCGAACGCTGTGAAGCTAGGCCACCCAAATGGCACCTTCTAATCCCATGATCATGTCAGGTAAACAGATCTGATAATACGGAAGTTGAAGGAGAAATTTTAATTATTTCATTGCGATTAAACAGTGTTTCTTTCAGGGGTGACCAGGATCGGAGATTTTATCCCGAGAACACGAAAAATACGACACCAAAATTCTCAGTTAAATAGATTTTCCAGACCGAGTCAATCGGGTTACCGAGTCACTTGTCTTTGGGTTAGGCCCTGTAATCGGGTCATCGAAAGTGGTCCGGATTTGGCTCTGGAACACGCACAAAATGAGAGAGAGTGTGTGTAAAGTAAGAGAAAAAATAAACATGAATAGAGATAGAGAAGAAGAAGAGAAAGAATCAGTAAAGACACGATAACAATACATAAAAGAAGAGAGGAAGAGAGAAAGAACAATGAAAACATGAAAACTACATTATCATTATGCTAAAGAACACACACACTCTTTACTCTGATTCCACCAGTGATCCTTCGTGAGTTCTCCAACCTGAGATGAATCTCTGTTTGAATACTTCAGTTTATGCGAAGAAGAAACTGGCTGGTGGGGAATCGAACCGAGGTTTTTCAATAGGAAGTCCAACACGATAGCAATACTCCACAGGTGACTACCCGAAACGTGCTTAACAAATCGTATAGTGTCTCTTCCTAAGAATAATAACACGAAAAGTGGATACTTTCATATTAATGACGTGTTCTTAACTGTCCTGGTCCCCCTAGATGCTTTATTTTGATTTTTCCAACCAACATTCGTAAATTGTCTTCCTCTCTATAGTGACTCAGGTGTTTCATTCCACAGTCTGAATTATTCTCCGTTTTGTATGAGAAATTTTGATTATATTCTTCACGATCGCTTTGTAAAAAAAACTTTGGCTTGAATATGGTTTGAACCTATTGGCTTGTTATAGAACTGAAAAGTCCAGCACGTTTCCCCTACTCCATCTTGCCAACTGAAGGTAGGAGCCATGAATTACTATGTTCAAATGCGAGGAAAATGTAACATTGAATATATGTGTTACGTTTTGTCTGTATTGTACAGTCCTAAAACTGTACCGAGTAATTTGTTTTCTTAGGACTACGTCATACGTTAGGTTGGATATCTTGCTTCACGATAAAATTTTAATTTTAAGTACAGCAACAAGTCACTACAGCTTTTATTAATTTTTTGTGGCATAATAATAAAGGAACATTACAAAATTTTGTGAACTACTCTTTATAATTTGTGATTATAATATTAACTTCTCTAATATTTGGCTACAGAACAAACTAAAACCGTTAGTGAATTTAGTTAAAACCCCTAGTCATCTAATGTAGGAAGTGCGCCAATTTGGGTGATGGAAACAGTGTTGAAAGTAGAGTGTGCAAACGGTGTACCCATGAAGCCTGGTGGAAAATTTGGACTTCCATATAATATATAAGTATACCATAGTAATTAGCTGGGAGGAATCCAAAATTCTTGAATAAATCCCAAGCAGAAGGACTACAGAGTATTATTTAAAAGAAGGACTACTTCTAGAAATGGCTGAGTAAGCTATTAATTTCCCATATCGTCTACACTGCGGTTAATGGAAGTTTCTGCATTGTGCAAGGTAAACTTTAATCATTAATATTTAGTTGGCTGAGCTGAAGGAAGAACATTGCTGCAGAGGTGTTCAAAATTATAATAAACATAATATATCTATCACGTTGGTTGAACTTAAAGTGAATTTCTATTATTAGCAAATATGTTCTGGAAAGATCTCGATCTCATGCTCAAAACATGTGCTCATCCGTCAGCAAACAAAGATACCGTGCTTCCAATATATTACGATATTTATAACTGTTACTAGTAGGCTCAGTAAAGTTGAACAATCTATTTTATTTCCATCTCACTGCAAAGTTCAGTTATTATTTTCATAAACATACAATTAAAAAATTAAGAAGGTTAAGAAAAGTTAGGATTCCTGACCCTGCCCGTAAGGCGGAAGGTGACACTTGCCCTAGATAATGTATACTAAAGAAGTGTGACTGTTTTGTTAAACTGTATCTTTTCCTCGGTAACTATCAGTTTAATGTCGTATGCTGAATTACTTATTAGTTTCCCTCTTAAGTTATGTTCCGCTGGATTTTCATTAGTATTTAGATTGAAAGCAGCGAGGAGGAGAGTGCTCAGTAACAGGCTGTTTAACGATAAGTGATTGTGAGAAAAGTTGTCTTGTATCACACTAACTGCTAATGTGTCAATGGAAAGTATTTGGATGTTCAAGTAGGCCTAACCTAACTCATCTGTACCATAAGTTATCTGGTGTACTTTTTCATATGGAAGCTATTTACGTTACTTTACTGTGGGAATAATTTGCCTTATGGATGACACATATATGTTTTGGTGAACAGTTTACAAAGTTAAAAAAATATATGCAGCCTGTATGTCAGCGATAGTTTACCTTTCTGTATGCTCAATATTGCTGTGTCAACGTCATTATTCATGCTGTAAGAGTCCACCTAACCTAACCTAACAAGAAGAGAACTAATTGAAATTGATTAGACTTTCGTGTATGAAAGATGATACTGCCAGTGTGTATAATGTAAATACAAATTTGTGGCATACCCATAGTTAAGAATATCACGTAACAAACAAACACACTAAAGCCTAACCGGTAAACGGTGACTATTATTGTATTTAATAATCAAAGTATACTGCTCCAGCCCCTTAACTCTGTCCTTTAATAGTTCAAGGTTATAGTTTACATTAGTAGGTATGAGTGAGAAGTAAATTCATGCTGGCAAGTAAAAGGGAAATTTTAGAAAGAAGTATCTTTTTAGTCTATCTTTTGAAACTATTCTCTATTCATTTGCGCAAAATTCTACATAATTTCCTATTCTACGTTCATCAAAAGTTCCATATATTTCATTTATAGAGCTCTGATATATTAATTATACTTAGTACGGATTCAATGGTAATAATGACCATCATATAACCTCAGTATATGTTAGAACAATATTTATTTAAAGTTCATGTGATATAGAAGCTCCCAATATAAACTGTCTTGTGGGGAGAAACTTAAAAGCTATAATATATAAATTATACCATAATTACGTAGTGTTATGTGTACCGGAGTTTATTCCCCAAAGGGTGCCCATTGTTTTGCTATCA
>JAGDQP010057575.1:773-12720 GCA_022664845.1 Lepisma saccharinum | reverse complement strand
GTCGATTCTTGTAATCATATTTCAAAAGACTCAGAGCGGAGGACACAAGTATTGGAATCGAATGAGCCTGACACGGGACATGTACGAAACAATTTAAAGGGAATTTCACCGGACTTGGGCCAAAAGACAGGACAGGCAGCCAGAGGCTGGGCACATTTGTCTCGGAGCAGAAGTGTGAGAAGCAGTAAGACGGGATAAGAGCCAAGAGTCAAAAGGAGCAGGAGATACAGACTGCAGGAGCACCGCTTGGGCTGAAAAGACAGGCACTTTTAACTCTCTCACCGCCCCTTCTTCTCTCTATTCTAGTTCAGTTTACCTGGACACGTAAGCTATATATTAGCGACTTGTCTCTCTCGCTATAATTCTGTCCGTTCCTCTTCTATGTCTAAAAATATATGTATAGGAGTACATAATACAATGCATGTGGAATTCTGATTTACAACTGTTTGAAAGAAATTCTAATGGTTTGTGTTTCTCTCTCTGTCGTTGCAGGATGAATGCGAAAGTAATCATTCGCCTGTTGGTTCAGGAATTTGGTACAGCTGATGACGCACCATCCTCTGCGGAAGGGGATATGTTAATCAGATTCGTGCCGAGCTATTGGATGAACAAGTGATTGTTGAGTGGTATGAATCCCTGGCATTTGATGACGCTCCAGACCAGAATTTTGACGAATTTGATGATGCGGGTATGTAAGTCTGACCTGCATTTTGCAAAGAAACACTCAAACATGATAATACCTGTCATCTTAATGGACTGAACATTAAATTCGCCGATGTACATGCTGTGTGCAGAATCCATCAGAAAATTTCCTCAAATCAAACCAGCTGATCCATGGAATATTATGTCTTATTCTTCTGGTTCTGCTAACATGACGAAAGAAGATCAGAACACAATGCTGACACGTTTTCTGGCCAAGTGTCTCTATTTGATGCGAATAACCCATTCTTGTTTCTCGATTCCTCGTTTGCGGATAAGGATGAAGCGTTAATTAAATAAACTATTCCAGGAAACACCATTGACTTTCAAAACATTTGATTCCAAGAGGAAACAATGGACTGCTTCAGCCACTGGATATCTACTTATTTCGTTCTTATACGGCATTTAGTAAGTTCGTAACTGATAGCATTATATCGACCGACAATTTCAACATCTGCCATCGGAACAAATTTATTCGGCTTCAGTTCATCACTGATTATCAGTTTTCGCACCACTGTTTAGAAACATGATCAGATATGCACGGTACAGGTCAGGATATTTAGATACAGAACCAGAACAATTCCAGACGCCGATGAAATACTGCTGCACACTGTTGGCTCTGAACTTTAGATGTGTTCATTGTACAAACACGTTATGTATGAACCATCTGCTCATTGAACGCCTGCATATAAATTGCACTTAGCTTGGTTTTCCTGATTGTATTTTTTGCTTTTGGCGCATTTCTTAATAGCTCACTTTGAACACATACAAATTGTTATGTATTTGTTTCTTTTTTATATACAAAGATGCATGTTCATATCTCTTGCCCCTAGTTAGCTCCGAGTTTAATAATACATCAGTACGTATGTTTTGACCTCCTTTATCGAATGAGTATTATCTGGTTGGTCGATCCGAAACTTGGTTCGTAAAGTTTCTTTGTGAAACCAAAGCTAATACCCATGCGTATGAAACACACTGAAACGACACTTCTGTTTTATGTCCAAATTTTCCTACTCTGACCCCTGCTCCTTCCAACCTTATGTAGATTTGTTAAAAATTCCGTGTGAAGCCATTTTGTGTATTATGCACTTCTTCCCTTGTGCAGACATGGTAAGGGAAGTTGTCAATGGGGCGGTGCAAATGGATGCCAGCAAAATTCTTCATAAGAACAACTTTAGGCTTCTTTGTTAACCAATAGCTGGCGCCGTTCATGTCTAATGTGATTTGTTACTAAACGTTAAGGATAAATGTACGATTTCCGTTTCACCAATTGCTCTAAGCATTGTTCAGATACCGTTAACTCCGCGTCACGTCATATCGTGACTAGTGACCACCTATATATATTGAACAAAAAAACCCATTGGTGGGTGTGCTCGACTCCCCACTAGCCAATGGAAATTAGACTCTACAATAACGTAAACTAAAAGAGAATGTTTAAAATATAGTTTCCTCAAATTTCAAAACACGTTAGAATGAAAGAAACAAAAACTAAAGACCTAAATTATTTTATTTGTTCAATTTTGTGATACGCTCTGCCTTTACTCGATGATTACTATGAGTTAAAAGTTCATTATTTTCATTGCCCAAAAATTCACATTTCTCTTTTGTAATTTGAAGTATGATTTATTTATTTACTATTGTGGCAACCGCTGTACTCAGAAACACATGGCTTTTAGGAGCAATAAAATTTCATGTATAAAGGTACTTAAATTTAACGAGTGAAGATATAAAAATAATATGAGTAGATTGTAAAATTTCGTGAGCACAAAGGTAAGTTACCGTACAAAGTCTGCAAACACATATTTTGGCATGTGCTGCAATACAAAAATTGCTGCCATTAATTAATAGATAAAGAATTTATCTTCTGTGCGATACGCTTTCGTCGTAAACGGTGTATGGCGGATGTGAAGGCAGCGATCTGCATAATCTTGAACAAAGAGACGAAATGAGGAGGGGTTGTCAGTCCCAAGCTCGACCGACTCTAGCTTCCCAAGATGCCCAGGAGTACTCAATTCGATATGAATACACCTCACAGCATCAGCAATGGGAACTGCAATAAAGATCTCTAGTGTTCTGACCCTCATTAAAACCCGTACCTCCGATTCATAGTCAGAAACCGTAGTTCCTGAGGTACGTAATATTAGCTAACCCTAGAAATACAATACTCGTACGTGCTGCGTGTAGTACCCATGGAGGGGGGGGGGGATTCAATAGGCCTGCGCTGTTTTCAGTTCATTTTAGAACCATTATATTGTGAACCATAAGTGTAGCTGTCCGAGAGGACATTCTGGAGCTGAAACGAAACCAATTATGTAACTAATACAGGATAATAATCTTTAGTCTGTGTATGATACATGCCAACGAACAATTTCGATTCAAATTGAGGTCGAATACAACTCATTTTGAAGAAGTTATTACTCAAATTAGCCTCAAATATACGTACTGTTGTAACTCAAACATAGAATAAAAGCACAAATTTATTTTAGAAATTTTTAAATTATGGCTTTTCCCATTTACTTAATTAGATCTGAACTTTGTTCGAAAAAATATATTAAAAAAGTTGTTGTTTTTTAAAATTTTTCCATTGTGAATTAGATCTGGAAAAAAAACTTAAGCTTCGATTTGTTGGGATATAAATAGTAGTTATTTAATGAAAAAAAAAAGAAGAAAGTCTTGCAAATAACACGAAAAATTCCACTAACAAAGATGGGCCCAACAACAAGGGCCCCTCAAATCAGCCCGCACTATACAAAATATTGTTTCTATGAATTCTCAGTAAAGATATTATAAATGAGATTTAAAGTAAATGAAGAAAACATTGAAACGAGCAATGTAAAACTCTGGAGATTCTGAGAATAACTGTAAGCTGTTCTTATTATTAGATCTGAATCTGAATAGATCTTCTTCTTATTTAAATATAATAGAACACAAAATGTATCTAATTATTTCTCAAAGACACAAGAATGTTCGGGGTAGCATAGATTTTTAACATGTTTAGATAATGTGCACGTACAAACTGACACATCATTTTGTTAATAACGAGGTAAAGCAGCTGAAAGAAAATGATATCTAATAAGCAACACATATACATTCTTGTTCAGTCTAGTTTAGTGAATTAAAGGCCGGGAAATGACTGTCATTTTTTAAAAAAAATCGGGATTTTTTCTCCCCACAGAACCAAATAAGTTGTTTTATTGACGAAATGAGATTTTATCATCACGAATATTCACTACTTGGCACAGTTTGCTCGTAAGCATTTCTTGATTGGGTTTAGTAAAATTAAAGGTATTTCTTCTGAAGTTGGTAGTATTCCGCCTGGTTTTCGACTAAAAGCCTAATGAAAGCTACGAAAATTTAAAAATCATCGATTTTTGCGTTCAGCTCAATAATTTTGTGTTTCCTTCGGTTACCGCGCAGGATGAGGATCTTTATATTTATTATTATAAATTGCTTTCTTGCATTTTTCATACATTATCTTAAATTAGTGACCATGGGAACGTGGTGGTTAGTTTCGGTTTGGTGCGATCATATATATTATCAAAATATATTTGCATATGTTCATAATTACTATTAATAATTGCTTTCTTGCATTTTCTTAGATCTCTTAAATTGCTGAACGTGGAGGTTAGGTAAAGTTAGATGCGTTCATGTATCTTTACACTTTTTGATCTCATATACATCAGTTCTTTTCGTCAGATCAAAGCTTGCCCCACTTTCTGCAATTTGCTGTTAGATTTATTGGTCCATGGCTTTCACACAGTTTCAAAGATTTTCCTCAGTATTACCGTATTGTTTCACAAGCTGTAATACTGTTAACTCACATCCAGGGCAACGTCCCTGAACACCTGTAGCCATGTACACAATATAAATGCTAGTTACTTCCCCACACTCGAATCATGCGGTAACCTTGAGCCAAGTAGTCCCCTTAGCTTCCCAAATAGTTTCATGTTCATCACCGCTTATACAATAAAATAAACAAAACGTCCGCTCTCCTTATCAACCAGACAAATGAGCAAGCTATCCATTTCTTCCCGGTAAATTTTCAAAATTTTACTAGAAAGGAAGGACCAACTTTGGAAGTTAAGCCAAACGAATGTTCTTCTTTTAAAATGTGCAACAAACATTCTACGTATATTACGGATGCTACATATCTCCTTAGCGCCTTTGTACACGAGAGAAAATAATACATCCAATTATGGTTTTAAGGCATCTTTGCCTCAGACACAGAACATTTAAATACTGCTACTAACTTTTTTTCAGCGACAGTCAGGAATCACGGAAAAGTGGAAAATAAAGTGTTTTTTTTTTAAAAATTGCATTAAATTTCTAATTTGTAGGCTTTCAATTCTTCCGTTTTTTACAACACTAATCTAGACATTCACCACTAGTTGCGGCCCTTGTACAAAATTGATTATCGCTCCATACTGCCTTGAGTGCAGGAACTAACAAGACAATCAACTGCTTTTGTTTTAGAGGGAGCATGTAGTAACCTTGTTTCAACAATTTTCAAAAATTCTCTTTTCCTCAATTAACACCGAATAAGAAAGAGCAACAAATTGAATACAATTTCGAAATCGCCTACGTAAATGCACCATGAACTTCAAGTGGGTTTACCCGCCTTTTTCGTTTTACGTCTATTCAAATTTCGGTACGAGAAAACAGAAATTAACTTTCAGAGACCGAAGATCGTTTCGTCCTTCAATAATGAGTAGAATTAGTTTTAATAAAAGATTGATAGTAAACTCAGGATTGTGTGCAGACACTTTTCGGAAAGAATAGTGTCCGGCATTATCCTGATGAAACTTTGTAGAAAATCTGCGAGAACCTTAGTGAAGATGGTTGCTGGCTGAGATTGAGCCCAAGAACAACCGAGTGCTAAGCTACCGCTCTATCTCCTAGCCACGCCAGCGTTGCCAACCGAATTTTCAAAAAATCAGGAAATTTTTTATCTAAAATCCAGGAAAAATCCAGGAGACATAAATTACTGTCTAGATATGTTAATTAGGAAGATTATTTTTTACAAGGCAAAACGTGAACCCGTCAATGATTATACTTACCAATAAAAGACTAATCCTCTTCATCTGCATACATGTCAACATTGACTCTGTTGGTGAGAGAGCGATCCACAGGGAATCCGTAGCATGAGGTGTTGGAAGTGAGCCTTTTTGTGTGAAGTAATCCTTGCAAAGTTTGGGCACCCAGTCTGTTTCTTTGTTTCGTCTTCATCAAATTTACGGTAGAGAACACTCTTTCTACAGCGGCACTTGAGTGAGGAAGGCAGAGCAGAGACATAACAAATGTGGATAAATTCGGAAACATTAACTGGTTATCTGCATACTTTTTTTTTACTGACGGACAACCAAAGATCTTGAACGGAAACATTTTCAGTTTGCAAATCTGTGTTTCGCAGTAATCGCCACTGTGTCTATTTCTTGCAATTTACTCTGTTCTATAATATTAGGAAAGTCAGCTACGAGAGGAGCAATTGATTGTGTCGATTTGTTGATCACATTTGATGGGCTAATCATCTCTAAATGTTTCATGACGGGATCATGAAGCGCATATCTCTCTCGAATTTGATGTACTGCTTCAATATAGAATTCAAGACACCTGAGTTTAAAAGCTCGCAGTCCATCATTTGGGAGATTTTTTGATGACACGAATAGAGAAACTTTCGCTCCAAAATACATTTCATCTATAGATAAGAACTCCCGAGGGTTCCTGTAATCTACATTTTCTATTGCTGTCGACAGAAGGTAGTTTGCTTTCATGTAACACTCCAAAATAGTCTTCATAGAAGTGCATACAATTGTTCGCAACTGATCAAGTTGTGGTTTCTCGCTCTGCATTTGTTTCTTTAGGGCGTTGAAAATAGGTAGAACGAATTCAAGGAATTCAAGATAAAGTCTGTTAAATGGATCATTCAGTCTTTGAAGGATGGTTTCAGCGGCTAGTAACCTATCCGACACAACTGCATTAGTGAAGAAGAGTTTAAGTGCATCATATTGCTCCAGAAGACGAACAACCACTGTAAGTAAGGACAACCACCGTGTCTGGCTAGGATGTAATAGTTTGTGGGGTTTGACTTGAAGAAAGGTTTGGAATTCTTTGAATTCACTTATTCTTTTTGCACTTGCATGAAAATAGTTAAATATATCCCGTGCTAAATCTTCAGGAGCACGCGGTAATTTTGCACACGCATAGGAAGCGCAGAGATGAAATGAGTGACAAATACACTTCATTACAAATAGATTTGAAACATCTTTCTTTAACAGCGTACTCACAGAGTTATTTTTCCCCATCATAACGCTTGCTCCATCAGCAGCAAAACCGATTAAATTTTGCTTGTAAGGTACGTTACATGAAGCAAATGAAGTAACAACATGTCTATATAAAGACTCAGCAGTTCCCTCAGTGACTGGAATTAGGTCAAAAAAAGCGTCAATGAAAACAGTCACTAGTATTTACCCGAGTTACAATACATAAGTGTTTTGTGCAGCTTTTATCCGTCAATTCATCGATTAAGACGGAAAATTTCCGCTCGCGAAGTAATGCACACAAGCGTTCCTTACTTTCTACTCGTGTTACGTTCTTTGAAATAGCAGTGGCTTTTGTTCGAGAGCATTTAATGTTCTTTGGAATATCCGAGTCCGGACACACCGATTTGATTAGAGCCGGCAAGTGTTCCATCAAATTAAATGGAAGATCATGTTCTGCTAAAAATGCCACTAACCTCACCTCCCCCTCTTTCACGCGAGTGTCCAATTTCGCCGCTTTACCAGTAACTTGGAATAAGGTTTGCTGTCCCTGAACCTGTTTCGCGTTTCGAATATGCTTTTTTGTTTCGGCATGTCTTTCAACGTCAGTGTTACCACCCCAAGCAATAGGTATGTGATCATCGCACGCCTTACAGTAAGCAAATAGCTTGCCCTTACTGCTTATCGCTAACCACCCTCGCAAATTTTCTGCCGACTCCATTCTTCTTTATAAGACTGTTCGTATTTCGTTTTTTTTCCTAGCTCCTCCCTGTTCACTAATTGCTTAAGGCCGCTTTAGACGAGAAAATTTATCGTACGATAAATCTTAGCGAAAGCAGTTTGCCAGGGCAAAAAGAAAAAAAGTTATGGATTTATACCATAGCATTTTGCCCCTATTGTAGCATTCTTGCTTTCACACTCTGGCACTACTGCTAATCGTAAGATTCATCGTAGCATAAATGCTGTCGTCTAAAGCGGCCTTTAGTAATTAAAATAACACAGCACTAACACAACATTTACAACTTCTCTTGAAATATCTACGAAATAAACACAAGTAACACCACTGAGATCACCAGTGAGACCAGCACTTACTAAAACCTTGATATACGCACCAGCACAATGAAACGGAACTAAGAAAGGTTGCGCCATGAGTGGAAAGTGTGGATGTCATGCATAACCGGGAAAGTCCCTTTTACTGATAGGCACTCTAAAAATCGGGAATTTCCCGATATTTTTCCAGGTCGAGAAACGAGGAAGTCCTATGTCTAAGTAACGATGAACTTAATACATGTTCAGGAGAACAAGAATCAAGGAAATTGTACAGATATTGAAAAAAAAGTATATCGAATTGCAGCAAGTAGAGGAAACAAAGAGCTTTTGAGTCATGCGAAAAATCAGAAGAATGTTAACATTTTTTTTAAAAAAATCAGAAGACCAGGAGATAACTTGAAAACCAGGAAATCTCCTGGAAAATCAGGAGACCTGGCAACTCTGAGCCACGCCGGCTCGGTGCTTTTTCCGACAATTCTGAGACTTGACTCGAAGTTCACACAATAACCTCTAACTGTACTACATTGCCACGAAGAGTGCCTCAGATACATCAAGTGTATTAACAATACCGAAAAACGTAAAGCACATTTTCTACAGATTCTCAATAATGAATGGATGTTATACGGAGACTTAAGAACTCGCAAATAGCAAGTAATACTATACTGCTGAATAAGCACTGTTATATTCATCTTGTAACATTGTAGAATGGAAAATACCAATACTAAATTGGAGATTCTACCTAGGTATATACGGCAGTTTTTGTATTATGCTTAGTGTTTCAAACGTCGATAGAGACCTATAAATTTCACATAAATGTATCCAAATTTTAGGATTACTATCTTCATTATTGGAACAAGCAGAGCGGGTGTCTCATTTGCAAAATGCAACTTTAATTTTAAACCCCTAATATAAGAAACATCCTATATGTCTCCGTGTGTGCGTTGGAGTGTTGAAAGTTATAAAAATAACAGGTAAGATTATAAAAAATATATATATATTTAAAAGACATCAAAACCAGCGGTTTATGCAGGTAAAGTAGGGTGCGAATTACGGGCGGGGTTGGGGAAGAAATCAACACCCAGAAGGGGGATCATATTATCTGATCAACTTACTATCAGACTGATAAGGTTCTGTGCTCCAGTTATCAAAACAATCCGAACATACATGTCTAAAAAATGTTGTGTGTAGACAAAGCTTTTGTTGCTGGTATTATAGCTAGTACTTCCGAAAATTTACACGACAAAGTCACTGCCCATAGTAAACGTTGATCACACAATAGAGGAAAGTGACCAAATTTCGCCTAGCAGCCTAATTTCACCCAAACATGGTTCTCAGGTAGTATGATTTTTTAAATTTAATTTTAAGGTCTTTAGGCGACTTTGGCTTCAGGCTGGAAGAATGATGATGGGATGATTGGTCGAATGGATAAAGCGATAGGAAATGGGAGTACCTCGAGAAAACCCACGAAAACGGTGTTTGTCCACATGACACAAGTAGCATTTTAACTGACGATCCCAAGTGAGTGAAAACCGCGCAATATATTTGGTATTTGAAAATTATATTGTCACATCAAACAGAGCGAGAGAAATTTGAAAAGAGTCAAATAAGCAACTTCGTAAAAGCACAGCTAAAGGACTTTATTCATCAAACAGAGATGGGAAAGATGACTAGTGTAGTTAAATATCAAAAACACAAAATCTACCATTAATGAAGGACTGTACTTCCAAGAAAACAAGAATGAAAGTGGGTTGTATGTCGAAAATGTCACATTTGGTTCCATGAAAACTGTTAGTAATCAAGCAAAATATTACTTTTCCCCGTAGATATTTGGGTGCAGTAACTAGAGAGTGGTTTAAATATAAAATCTACTACTTTTCCAGATTTCATGTTTTGAACTTGTTTTTCTATTTACAACCTTTTTAATGTTTTAGTCATTGTTGTTATTTGACAGCAGGCAGTGGGCGAAATTTGGTCCATTAAATAAAAAAACAATGTTGTCTTGTTTTGGAAAATACATTATTTCTCGTGTTGTATGGACGAAATTATGGTCGAGTCATAACATTTGTACTTTAACGGTTAATGCAATACTCACATTCTTGTTATATGAAAATAGACAGAATTATACAATAAATTTTATGAGCATTCAAAAAAGAAGTGGGAGAAATGTGGATACTTTCCTGTGCATGTTTGGAAATTATAGAGAAATAAAAAAAAAAGGCCGAGAGCCATATCAAAAATAGCACTTGGCTGTTAAGCTATGGCCTGAGAAATGATTAAAGCTGTCGCAAGAGTCATGCAAAAGTTAGGGTATTCTGGTCTCTAAAGGACAAAACCTGTAGGATCTCTGATAGTTAATTTATGAGCTTTATATTCATTTGCAACTCTCAATCGCATGAAAGTCTAGAATAGACTCATTCATATGTACTTCTGCACTTCTCAACAGTACTGAAATTAGCGCTTCGCTAGCGAGAATAGGCATGGCATAAAGTGTAATCTAGTCATGACTGCATTATTCGGGTTGAGTAGCTAACAGTCTTGCCTTACAGAGAAGAATGCCCTTCAAAATCTGACTAGTCATAGTTATAACACTTATTGAAACTTGTCCTGTGTTTCATATTAAGCCTTAACGTGACATATACTGGAACGAAGGAAGAGTGTCAACTATATTTAAGGCTGTTTATTACGTACAGTGTTGCCAGATATCGAAAGTGTTGCCAGTGTTTTAGCAAAGGGAGCACTGTGACTAAATAATTATTCATTGTAAAGAGAAGGGAAACAGTTTAGAATCTCTAAAGTAATAGTACAATAAATTATACAGTGTCGAATCTCGGAAGAGGAGCATTTTTTCAACTGCATGGGATAGCGTGAAGTTGAACACGGAAATTTCTACTATCCTGTTCCGTGTCTGGTACCGAGGACAAGTTGAATCTTATACCACAAATTATCATAATATCATCAAATGTTTGGTTAATGATGTTCCAGTAAGTTAAGTTACAAGTAAACAATATCAAGTGAAAATATCCTAATTCGCACACTGAGGTAAAGTATACGAAAATGCGAAGTGCTATATTCAAAATATTATTTGTTCAAAGACAATCAGTTTCTTCGTGATCCATGCCCACATAGCAGAGTACGTCCCTGGGACATCCCATTTAGATCCCATTACCGTCAGAATGGTGCTGCTCCCATAGCGGTGTCCTAAGGACGTCCGTGGGATAACTCTGTGGGCAATACAAACAGTTCATCCCGTATGGATGTCCCCTGGATGTCCCCCGGAAAGCCGTGCGGGATTACCTACCTGGAATTTCTATAAATTAAATCGACCTTACTATTATTATTATTTAATTAATTATAACTATACGAAGGATATGCCTTCGTATACTACGAAGGATTAATTATAACTATACGTCCCATGAATGTAAACGGGACTTAAACAGGACGTCCTACGGACGTCTCGATATCCTGCTAGGAGATCCGTCAGATATCCCTGGGACGTCATTTTGCTATGTGGGTGATCATTACAACGAGCTATTTTACCTCTCACCACATGTTACTCAGGTGAGAAGTAAAACCTTTCCATCATTACAAGAAAATAAATAGATCAGTGAGGAAAATTCTATACTAATATCCAAGGAAAGAAATCACACATTAACTGTAGTTAAGGAATTTATAACTATTACAAGGTTACGAGAAATTAATCAGATACGTCATCACAAGAGAAGTTACTCCTTTCTAGAGTTTTAAAAGCCGGGTAAAGAAACGGAAATTTTTGGGAAAAAAGGAAAAATGAATTTATTTTCAAGAAAAAAAGGAAAAAAATGTGTTTTTTCAAGAAGCAAAAACCTTGGTTTATTGACGTTCCGCCCCGCTTTCATATCCACTACTTAACACACCTAATGCAGTTTGTTCTTTAGGTTTAGTACAATTAATTGTTCTTACGT
>JAGDQP010057574.1:1290-12720 GCA_022664845.1 Lepisma saccharinum | reverse complement strand
AGATGAGCGGAAGGTGATATCGACTGTCAATTAGTGATAGATAATCCAAATGTAAAAGCAGATTGCCAACTCGAAATCTTGGGTGACTAGTAATAATAAAATTATATTAGTAATGAAATTGATGTCAATAAGATGTGGGGGGGCAATTCATGACAGCGAAGGAAGCAGGAAAGAACGTGTAGGTGAGAGAAAACTACTGCAAAAAAAAACCTTGTTTTAATGAAAAATACCTTAAGATTTATAAAGAACGAAAACAAGGAAGTCATTGATGTCTAAGTAACGAAATGTAAACCATTAAATTAACGCGAAACCTAACGCTACACGCGGTTTTGGAAACAAAAGCGAAAATATCTGAGGCAGAAAATTCTGGAGATAGAGAGTAAGCGAGTTAGTGCAAGAGTAAGCTGAACGCAAAATGACTTGCCACATAAGAAAAAGTGTTGCGATTTCAATTAATAGATAGTGGTACCGGATTGTTGTCTGCTACAAGATTAGTATTCAATGAAACTGAATGAAATGTTTGTTCTTTATTTTATTATTAAATGTAGTATTAATGTGAAAGGTTTCATGTGAGTGAGTAAATGTTTTATGTAACAATGCGGTCGCAAGCATTTCGTCGACAGCTCATTTTGTCGACAGGTACGTTTCGTCGACAGATACTTTTCGTCGACTGGTTCATTTTGTCGACTGATAAGTTTCCTCCAGTAATCATTTTGTCAACATGTAAGTCCATCAACGGCTCAGATTTTAGACTGTCTATTTTGTGTGCAGGTGCATTATTGATTTGTAACGGGACATTACATTTATTTTCATGTAGTAACGTAATCACCAAAGCCACGTATTTCCATATTTTGTTTACGTTTTACTTCTAAATTTCGTATTTTATAATGAAGGATATCGAGAGAGAAACGGGAATGTCAATTTCTGGCAATTTTGTATCTCATTCTATTGTGGAAAATTGGAACTACAAAACTCTCAAGAACGTTAAAACTCATAAATGACCACTAGAGACAATATCATAGAAATTTTGTTATTGGTTAAACAGTAAGAGATTAAGATTAAGATAACAGTAACTTGATTTTCTCAAGAAACCTGTTTTATGAAATTTCTTGTTTTCTCCCGTTATCCTTAAAGTATTGTCTAGACTGCATAAGTTTAGTTATGGCCAGTAGATGGACATTGTCACTGTTAAGTGGAAAACCAAGCCATCGCTTCTATTTGTTATTACTGTATTTCGACAAGTTTTATCTCAAGTTTTTAGAAAATACTTTGCTGTAATCTCTTGAGCTTATTTACACTATTGTCGCATAACCGACTATCAGTTATTTTTATTGTTGTTATTAATTACAACTTTATACACAGTGTATAAAGTGATTGTATTAGTTTGCAAAGTATTTGAATAAATTGAAATGTTTCGAGGCTCATGTCACCACGATGGAAAGTTTTTGGATCATTCGTTCATAATACTAGGAAAGAATTATTTTATTATTTAAGTTCCTACAAATACCAGAGACAAGAATGTATAGCAACTCCTCAATGCCATGCGAACGTCTTCATTCCAAGACAGTTTTTAATTTTACAAAAGAACACCTGCATATAATAACAAGTGAGTGATAACCTTGGTTCACATAAGAACAAGACATTAATGGTTATAACAGAAGCACCAATATGCAATATGACACGTCCCACGTAGAATAGACACATGATTTAACTTTGACAGCGAGAAGAAATGTGCTGTCAAAAATTATTGTTGATATTGAATGATGTCATTATCTGCACCTGCATGACAGCAGGACACGTGTTTTAAAAAGACGTAAACATTTAACTTTGAGAATCTCATGATTTTTCCCATTCCTAAACTACATCACTTTTTTGACTAGTACAGTTTTCATATAAAAACCCTTTCCACCTTTCCCCTTCGCTCAGTCTACTCCAGTTTCTGAAGTAGCACAGTCTCTCCAGTCTACTCGACTTGGAATAGTCAACGCCAGCCATCTTCCAGAGCAATGACTGTTTTATGACTTAGTTAAAATTTGAACTTTAAAATGTTAGTCCGAATACGCTTGGACTTTACTTGACTTACGAAGATTTAGACTCAGTGTAATTCCTCGAAAACCAGAACTTTTTGAAATTAGTTCTACGTGTGCGAAGTGCATTCTCATAAGACTTCAAACAACACACATTTGAATACAGCTAGAAGATTGAGGTCAGTTTCTTCTCTCTAAGAACAATTTTGGTGCATAGTTTAAGATGGTTTGTACTAGTATCTGGAGCTATCAGTTATTGCAATTTTGATATTTTATTTGTATATTTTAGTATGTACACGTATTAGATCAGTGATGCAAGTTTCTATTATCGTTGGTATGCGCCGGCATTTCCAAAATGTATTTCTGTGTTTCTCTCCGAACTACCACAATTTTGTCCCTCTAGACTTAGTCCAAGACTTGTACTAAAATAACCCTCCCGAGCTACGACCTCCAAATTCTCAACTCGAAATCATGGTGTTGGGCACCACAATTAACTTATACAAACTGAGAAAAGCGGTCTGTTAGCATGGCGATAGGTGTCCGGAGTTATTTCCAATAACTACGAGTAGGTTCCAACATTTATTGACAATAATACCAAGATCACAGTTTATTACACAGGTACAATATAGATATTCATGTAAATTCCCCCCCCCCTGCCTCTCATTACTTTTGTATGTAGCCCATTCGCGACATTAAGATTGTACACGGGGGTGCATAGTGTACATCGCTTCGATTAATTCTTTCATGTATGGAAAAACCAAAACCAACACCTCGAAATCTTCAGTATAATTTACGATCTAGAAGTAATCCTTTAGAAACACAGCTTGAATTAAAACCACCACAGCTTGAACTTGAACCGTTTCCAGCTGAACAAGAACCGTTACCACATGAACTTTCCCCAATAAGATCACAATCATTCTCTGAATCCGAATATTCTGTTTATAATACAGATCTGTCAGCATCTGATACTGATAATTTTAACACAGATTCAGATTGCTCAGCGTCTGGATCGAACACAGAACCTTCAGTAAGTGAGTCGGATACCGAAACCGAACCGAAAATGGCCACTCCAGAACCAAAACTGTTGGTCTTATCCGTTACCGCGTTACAACTCTAAAACAGAAGACATTTCTAAGATCATTTGATGATCTAGCCAAGAATACTTATGAGTTTTCAGACGAGAAATGTAACCGTCATTCTTTACTGGACGTGACAGAGACCGTATTGAGGTCTTAATTAAAAAACATGGTTTAGATACATGTATATACAGGCTTCAAAAAGAAAATCGTGTCATTTCAGACGGCCCGGAGCTAGGACTGAAGTCCGAAAGAGAGTGTTACATCATACATACTTGATATGGAATTATTAATTTTAAGATCAGAACAAGAGATACCAACCGAGACGGCTCTAGATTTGATCATCCAAGACTTAAGACTTTATATTGATAAAATATCGACTCGTTATTTTCCAGACCATTCCAGAGCTTTTGAAAGAGCTAGCAGAACTTGAATCTAGTCGCTACAAAGTACAAAAGCGAATCCGTTCAATAAACAACGAGTCACGCAAAAATAAACATAGAAAAAGTTACTCTTCAATTTCTTCATTGCCGTCTACACAAATTACAGCGTCGTCAACATAGTTCTGATACAAAAATGGAAAACCTAAGTCAAACTAATGCAGGATCGTTGGATCTGACAACAAAAGGTCACTTAGAAAACAGTTTTCCTCGCGAAATTACAGTTCAAATAGACGTTACCAAGGTAGACCTCCATTCCATTATATCAATAAGATTTATTACCATGGAAAAAGATTTTACAATAACAATAGATCACGCAACCAAGGATACACAAACTACAGGCAACGCGACCGCTTCTCATATGGTAGACCGCAGTTTCAAACCCCACAACGACCACCTTACAATAACCCATACTTTCAGTATCAGGAACATAATTTTTATCCACAGCAACAGCGTCGCTACAACAATGTGCCCCAATATTATTGAAATCAGTACTGAAACCAAGGTAGGCAACCCATACAATTCGGTCCAAAGGACGTACAAACAAACAGGAATTATAATTCGCTCCAACGACAGAATCAAAATTAGACGAAATGCACAACAAACAGGTCAGACGTATGAACGAATTCTGGCAAGCGTTGTCCATCATATACTAAAAATCTTCGTACAGAATTACTTGTTCATAAAGACTTGACGAAAATTACAGTGGAATATGAGCGTCACAAGTACGACAGCCTTATATATACGGGATCCCAACTCAATTATTCTGTAAAAGTATTGTTAGAAATTAAAAGCTTATTCGTTATGGTGAATTGAAGCTCTCCGGAATAACTCAGAACACGATTGTACTTCATGAATATGTTACTATTCCAATACAAATAGCGAACAAGATATTTCGTATTCAATTTTGATTAGTAAAAGATTTTGGCCACAAGATGTTACTTAGTAATACGTTTTTAAACGATCATAGCGCCTTTCTTGATTACCAAACTGTAGCAGGCCTGTTTGCTGCTACATAAGTTATAGTTCATCCGTTTTATTTTTTATGAATTAGGGAATTTGCATATTAATAAAGTACTCATTTTAAAGGAGATTTGTTAGCAATACTTTTTACTTTAAGTTTTCTCATTGGCAATTTTTCCTTAGTAACGTTCCTGCCTAACTTATTTATTTTCATAATTAGGACGAAAAATTCGTTTAATTTGTTTAATTGATACTTTTGAGAAAAGGAATAAAGTTACTAATTAAAATGTCGACATTATGGAATGAATTCATTAGTTTTATTTTTTATTCGACTCATTTTAAACATTTCAAAAATAAAATAGTTCTTTAAACTTTCTTTTTCTTCCTTTTATTTATTTATCACCATAGAGATTCTAGTTAGATATACTTGAAACTTATGTATGATGTGCGCGGCAGTAGTGTGCGTGTCGGTAATATTTTATCTTTAGTTTAAGTTTTTCAATTTAACCGTGGGTTTTACGATATGAAGACCTAGTAAAGAATAGCGTAGCTAATGTTGTTTGTGACGTAAAGGACTTAGAGAATCGAACCGTAACTCATATCTGAAGTTGACTCACGTGTAACACAACAAATTGAGGAAGTCAGTATTTCAACTGAAACAAAAGAAATTGACTTGGATATTAGGCAATTGAGGGATGACGTATCGTCATTATATTCAAATGTTTCTGATCTAATAAGTTCAGTGGACAATAGAAGTAATAATCAAGAACAAATAGTTCAAACAGATGGGGAGAATAATATAGTTTTGCCTATATCTCACAATGTTGAACACATGCCCGGTGTTATTCCTACCATGTCATTCATTACAACTAGTATTTCTGATAGGCAAACTATAACTACTCGTTGCTTAGGCAATAAAGCTTGGGTTTTCGTGGAAGCTAGAACTGAAACTGATTGTTTCAAATTTCAGACACGTTGGTAATCATACAGGTGTGAGAGTAGATAAGTTATGCGACCCTTGTATTAACTTAGCTTCGGTTAGATTTGATACGGATAGGTATGACCCGGTTAGAGTGGATAAAACCAGTCAAAATCATTTAGTAAATTATCTTCATTGTGGAAACTTGCATTTCGAACCTCGGTATAACTGGATTTTCGGATGTTAATCATCAGAGAGAACCTAGTAATACAAAAATTGAAACTTTTAAGCCCCTTTAGCTATCTGATATGAACCTTTTTCCTACTTTTGGAGGTAACATTTTGAAAGAATCACCTCATGAATTTTTGAAAATATTGGAACAAAACTTTAATTTGATGAGGATTTCAGATTCAGATAAACTTATTATAATTGAAAGGAGACTGACTAACGGTGCTTTTGCTTGGTGGACTCATACTAGAAAAAGGATTAATAACTATCTAGATTTTATAAGATTGTTCATCGATAGATTCAGCCATGCAATTGAGACATCTACATTATGTTAAATTCAATAACTCTGAACATTGATCGATAATTGAATTTTTGTGGCCTATAGTAAAGGTATACCGAGAATTAAGCGAACATCAAAATGAGTCTGAACTGTTGGCAACGATTAGAAATATTGTTACAATCGTTGCCAACTCAGATCGGAAAATTAATGAGACCTCTTAATGTAGACCAATTAATTGGGAAATTGGGAATTTCTAAGCAGGAAATAGAATCAAATACCGAGTTCTTGGCTAACAATAAATGTTAATCAGATAAGCCTAGTCAAAGAAATATGCCTGATTCTAAAAGAAGGCCTAATGTTAGACAAGTAAAGAGTTTTATTGAGTCCAGTACACAAACTTATGACAGTTTCATACAACCTTATTCAAGTCATTTTCAAAATTGTAGTAACGTTAGGAATAACATGATCAATCATAGAAGTAATTTTAATAATTATAATAAAAATTATAACACTTATGGTCAAAACAACCGTAATAATAGCTGGAATCAGAAAAATAGAGGTTATAATACTGTACGCTTCCCTAATTATATGAATAGTAGCTATTCAGAAACGACTGATAGCTAGCTCAAACAACAGGTTTGGATCAAATGCTAGTAATGATTTAGTTAATATGGAGCAAGCATTGAATATGAACACTTCTATGCAACGTAATGATGCTAATCTTTATAATCATCCTCACAGGAATCGAACACCAAGTCAGCATTCAGTGCACAATGTAAGCGTAAATACAGAATGTTCGTTACCGAGTAGATCAGATAATGTTTGGAATTCAGAAACATTATCTGGATTTACTGTCACTAATGTAGACAATTCTTTAAATTCACAAGGCAATTTGCAGATGGGTTGACTTCAAATTGCTTTGAATTTATAGAGCAACCCACAGATCATGAATTTTCGGACTTTTTAGCATCCAAAAATGCAAAAGAGGTAACTTAACATCGCTTTCGTAATTTAGGAAGGTGCCATGGAGGGTGAAATTTTGTTTTCTCTTCGGGATTTCTCTCATACCCTAAAATTATATGGTTTCATAGCGGGAATTGAATTAGATTGTTTATTGGATACCGGCATTGAGGTAAATTTATTAAACCTGAATGCTTGGAAGAGAATTTTAATGGTCCTTCCTAGAGCGAAGTTTAAACCGGCCTCAGGCGTTACTCATAAAGGGATTTTGGGAGCCAATTCACATAAATTTAAGGGATACCAGATTAATTTTATTAATATAGCCGATTCTCTTTTTGAATTAAAAGTGTGTGTTGTTGAAGATTTAAGATTTAGTTTATTGTTAGGTATGCCATTTTTCAGAGATTATAAATGCTCCTAAGATTTTTCAGATTTTCGATTAACTCTTTATAGCTCAGAAAATAAAAAGTTTGTAGTTCCTTACACAGATTTGAAAGTTCCTGATAATAACGAGAATAATGTATTGATTCATAAAGAATAAGAGTTGCACGAAGTTTTGGTATTAGCAGATGATGAAGAAATTTTATCATGAATTAGTTTTGATATTAGGTAGATTAGATGAAAGAAAATGAATTCCAACGCAAGGTTTTCATTCATTTTTCTTTCCTTTCACTGGAGGATATTATGTAGCAGACCTGTTTGGATTTTTTTATGAGTTAGAAAATTAGTGTATTAATAGAATTAATTATTAAAGTACTCATTTTTAAGGAGATTTGTTAGCAATACTTTTTACTTTAAGTCTTCTCATTTGTTGTTTTTCCTTAGTAACGTTCCTGCCTAACTTATTTATTTTTATAATTAGGACGAAAAGTTCGTTTAATTTGTTTAATTGATACTTTTAAGAAAATGAATAATGTTATGACGTGCGTTCGGGGTCGAGAAGGTATCCACAATGTAATATTGAGGATTAAGCAACTTTGGTGAAATACCTCGCAACAGAGAAACTAACAAAGGATGTATTAATCATGAATAAAACACTTTATTGCCTTCTTGGTACATTCTTAATTTTCTTACAGTAAACGAATAATCTATTCATTCAACAAAATATTATCCTTTCTTTGGTTGATAGTCCTTTTAGCAACTTTCATTAATGTTCCACCTCCCTTCTTGCGACAACATATCACTGTACAGCTTCCTGTATGTATTCTCATGTGAATGATTATGATCACTTACAAAAATGAATATGAAAATTTCAATACTTCTGTTTATAGTCAGTGAAGATTATTATTTTAAAATGACGTAATCAAACTGTATAAAAATATACGAATCCACCTGCGATCGTATGTTTATTTCTTGAATTACTTTTTTGTTTGATATTCATGAAAGATAATATGCAACATGAAATGAAAAAAAAGTGCTGAATGAAGATATATGAATCAACCTATTAAGAACCTCTCCTAACAAAGATTGTTCTAATGTACTGAGACTAAACGGAAATTTGTTAAAAGATCATCAATTAATTCCAACCTATGCATTTATTTACTAGCATTAACGCATTCCTATCTATTCGGCTTTTCTTCTGGCTCGATAACACAACAAAGTCTTTTGGCTTTCTCCGCACTACCTTATACAAATATTGATGCTGAAAGACTAATCGAATATTGTTCATTTAAACTATCACTTCTTTGATACAACGAAATGTTCTGGTTTAATTTTGCAATGACACTAGGAATTATGCAATTTACGATTCCTGGTTACAACAAACGTTCCACAGCATATTAAGCCATTTGTTCTTTAGACATCAGTTCGTACTCCTTCCGCGGACGAACAACATTCAGAACAAAAATATTATTTCGAACGACTACAGCGGCACTTATCGGAATCCTACTCATGCTGCAAAAGTTCATGTCATCCGCACTCCCTGTGCTGACGTGAAACAGACTATCTTCATCGAAGTCCACGGGTTCGGTGTCCGGAAACAACGTTTACGCATTCCTCCCTGTCACAGATATACTCATCACTCGCAACGCTGACGTGAGTATTCTTCATAAACTAGACAAACCCCTGTTGACATGCCCGCTCACCAACGACTTGGCTTGCGCTGTGGGGGCTACAGCCAACAAAAGTAGCAAACGTCGGGTTCACAATCGCTAACCACGGAGCTTTTCAGCTGTCCGGTGGAATTACAGCGAACTATACCAGCTGCGTTCAAAATACGAATAATGACCCAACTGTCCTTGGTCTTGGACTATTCTTAAATTCAGTGTTGATCTGACTAAAGTAGTTTTTTTTTGCTAGCACCGTCAGAAGGCTACACCTATTTGGAAAGAGGATTGTAGGATTGTGGGAGTTTGCATAGGGAAGATGGGCTATGGGTTATTACTTTAATCTTAATACTTTATTATTTATTCATCAAATTTTCATACAGGACATTATGAGCTTTTGCTCATAATCATATTGTGGGTGGTATATAGATCATAATAATGCGAGATGAAGGCGAGGTGCAGTTATACATCACAACACTGAAAACATTAAAGACGAATGCAGGTGAGTCTTCTTGTTCAGGGGTTGCTCTGAACATTGATGGAGACAGATGAAGCCCTGTTAGTACATTGATGATTACTGTGCAATAAATGATGGTGCTACGTGGTGAGGGGTGTCTGGTAAGTGATAGGCTGAGATGTGTGCGTAATCTGGATGGTTTGGTGGCAATGTATAATGATATATCGTGAATAGTAGTGAGAGAGGTGGTTGAATGTAGGGAGTGCGTGCTGGATATGTTTCGTGGTTCTGAATAATATCGTGAAATAGTAGATGATTGCTTTCATGTCGTTGGCTTATGTATTTCAGACGTAACGTTTGTAGGTGGAGTAGCAGGTGAGGAAAGGTGATGCGTTCATAAAGTTCGTTTGTCGGACTGGGTAGTTTGATGCGATAGGCGATTCGGAGAGCACGTCGTTCGAGTATTTGAAGCTTTTGATATATTTTGGGGTTTGCTGATATCCATGCGGTGAAACCGTAAGTCAATACAGGTCTAAGGAATGCTTTGTATGTATTTATGATGGTTGATGGTTTTAGTCTCTAGCTTGTGCCAGTAAAGTTTTTTGTAAGATTTAATCGGTTGGTAGATTTAGTGATGATCTTTTGTAGATGAGGTCGCCATGTTAGGTGATGATCGAAAATGATGCCAAGGTATGTGACTTGATGAGAGGGACGGATATGTTCGTGAAGTACTTGAATGTTAAGTTGTTGTGGATTTCTTCGAACTCGGGATCGTTTCTTGGGAGGAATAAAAACGATAGCCTGCGTCTTGCGAGAATTGATGGTGAGTCCCCACTTACTGCACCATGATGTGAAACTATTAATGGCTTCGTTGAGTGTGCGATTAATGTGCTGTATGGAGTTGCTAAGGGCTAGGAAGGCAGTATCATCGGCGTATTGAAATGTGTGGATGTTGGGTGGTAAAGGTGGGAGATCAGCTACGAAGAGAAGATATAACAGAGGTGAAAGAGATGATCCTTGTGGAACTCCGCAATGGAGGAAGATTGGATGGGATAGTGTGTTGTTGATGGTGATATAGGCCAGGCGGTTGCTGAGGAAATTGAATATGAATCTAAGGTAAGTGATCGGGAGACGGAAAGCTTGAAGCTTGTAGATTAATGCCTGATGCCAGACTCTGTCGAAAGCTTTTTCGAGGTCAAATAACACGAGACAGGATGGCTTGGAAGTATTGTAGTGGTTGGTGATCATATTGGTGAGGCGAAGGAGTTGATCGGACTAAAGTATACCATCTACTGGATGTCCTTAAAAATTCTTATTAACCTTCATCGGCCTGTGAGGTTCTGCTGTTTATGTAGTATCATTTTCCTTGCCAATGCATTTCTCTCATAGTTCGTACATTTCATTGCAATGTCTTGCAATTGTCCTTTCATAAAAATACTCCAAAAACTTTAAAATAATTTAATAGCGAAGATCAACTTCCGGCGGGTGAAAACTAACATCCTCTGTTGAGCATCAGACAAACTATAGCTGCTCAAACAGTTAGTCTCCATTCCATAAAATGTGATTATTTGCAAATATTTGAACAGTGCTTGTGCTTGATGATGCATGTTACAATATCATTATCTTTTAAATGCTAAAGTAACATTTAAACTTATTCAATTTATTATAAACTGTGTTTATATACAATGAATATAGCCAATGTGTCAATGATTTATTTTCAGTGGTACACGCTATAGAGTTACTAATTAAAATATCGACATTATCGAATGAATTCATGAGTTTTATTTTTCATTCGAGTCATTTTAAACATTTCAAAAACAAAATAGTTCTTTAAACTTTCTTTTTCTTCCTTTTATTTATTTATCACCATAGAGATTCCAGTTACATATACTTGAAACTTAGGTATGATATGGGCGGCAGTAGTGTGCGTGTCGGTAATCTTTTATCTTTTGTTTAAGTTTTTCAATTTAACCGTGTGTTTTACGATAAGACCGTCCTGTGGTTTCCATACGTTGAGATGAGGATAAATTATCTT